>JANZXV010000002.1:29121661-29137336 GCA_027576455.1 Erythroxylum roigii
ATTGGATTGTTATTTGAGTGGTTTGGTCTTGAAGGATGAAGTTGTGGATGTAGAAGTGTTGATTTGAGAAGTTTAGAAGTGTTTGTGAAGTTGGTTGGGTAAAGGTGTTGGTTAGGAAGAGAAAAAGAAGGTCTGGACTAGTAGTCCAGGGTGTGTCCGTTAAGCGGACATCAGTGTCCGTTTAACAGACACATTCGGGTGAGTTAGGGGTCCCTGCCCAGGGCGTGTCCATCGAACGGACATCAGTGTCCGTTTAACGGACACATTCGGGTGGATTTTGGTTCCTTTGTCCAGCGCCTGTCCGTTAGACGGACATGTGTGTTCGTTTAATGGACACATTCGGGTGAATTTGGCTGTTTGTCCAGTGTCTGTCCGTTTAACGGATAGGTGTGTCCGTTTAACGGACAGTCTCGGATTCTTCAATCCCTTTGTCCATTGCGTGTCCGTTAACGGACACATTCGAGAGAAATTGGAGTTTTGTCCGAAGCGTGTCCGTTTAACGGACACTCTCGGGAAATTTTGGGCTTTCAGTCCGTCTGATGTCCGTTAAACGGACATGTGACATCCCCTGGCCAAAATTTGGGTTTGTTATTTTGTTGTTTTTGAAGTTGTTTTTCGTTGTCTAGTCGGTTTAGGGTTTGTTGAGATAACCCTCTAAGATCCCGCTCGCGTTTTCGCTTTCGGTTCGGATCGTTGGGTCCCGAGATTGTGGTTCTACCCTGAGGTCAGGTTTCGAGAACGGGGCTCAGCAGTTATAGTAATTAGAATCCTGTATACTAATGTACTAGAACTTGAAATATAGCAGCTAAAGTGAAGATTTTCCTAGTGAGCTAAAAGTAAGTTTAGATCGCCAAAGTTAAAAATCTCGATGTAGTAACTTTTTCCTTTTATCATACACCACATTTATCAATCATTTGATCAAACATCACTACTAATTACCTATTAATTTCATAAATTACAATTAATATATATATATATATATAATAAAAGAAATTAACTTAAGCTTGTGTTTATAAGAATTCATCATGTTTATTTTAATATTTACTTTTTTATATTTGTAACTAATTACGTTTTTTAATATCATCATAGAATAAAATTTTTAAATAATTATAAAATAAAAATTTCACCTAATCATTTTACGTTAAAATTTAAAAAATTTAAAATTAAATTAAAAAAATTCGGCCCACTCGTCTCGGGCTAAGCCTGGGCCGATATTTCCCTCGTCCGGGTGGCGCCCGGCCGCCATGACGCTTATCAACTAGTATTCAATATCGTGTCCAATGGCATCATTCCGAAAGCTCGACACTTCCAAACACAAATTGTCTTCTCAGTACGGATAGCTCCTTCGTCAGTTCCCTCAGGGCCTCAACGCTCTGTGTACGTTTTCTTGTTCAGGCACATCACATCGCTTGTACTCTCCTAAGCAATGTCTAATAGGATGTATCCTTTTGGAGACAACAGGACAAACGATACTATACCAGTTCTGGACAGAGCCAAGACTTAATATACGCGACAGTGCAAATACTCTCAAGTAAATTTGGATTTTATGTCAAACCCAAGATGAGCTCCTTGCTGATAAGACTCGCTAGGAATGGATTGAATTTTATAGGTGGAGAATACTGGGGCAGGCGCAAAACATATTTATCTATGGCAGCCAGTTACTTGCTTTCACCTTCTTGTTTTAAAATTAAGATTCATTGTTCTTGGTTTTCACAGGAACAAAACTCACTGGGGAGAGGATGTTGAAGCATTCAATCCACTGAGAATCAAAATCTAGTTCTCCAGTTCTGTGAAAAACCCCAATGCTTTGCTCGCATTGATCAGAACTTCACAATAGACTTTTATGATAATTTGATTTTAAGGTCAAACGACTTTATTTTATACATTCCCGCTAAACCACAGGTCAAACTCGACCAAAGTAGCCGTAACCTATTGAGCCAAATAATCTCGACCTACGAGTCGATTAACTCGGGCTGAGCTTAACAGATCGTACAACATTTGCCATCTCGACTAAAGCAACCGTAACCTCTTGGGCCAAATAATCTCGACCTATGAGCCGATTAACTCGGGCCGAGCCTAACAGATCAAACAACATTTGCCATCCCCAGCTGATTACCAATAACATGGTTCACGTTATTTATGGGCATGTTAAGTCAGTAACGTGTAAGATTGAAAAAAAAATCTCAATCTGATTTTTATGATATTGGAACTCGCTTACAGGGCCATTGTAACTTGGGAATGGTATGCTTCTCTTAGGTACAACAATGGGCTATTTCTTTTGGGTAAATAATACGAAATTAAAACTAATAAAACACCTACGAATTTATTACTCAGTACATAATACACACACAAAAACAAGTATACAATGTCCGGTGAGCTCCCATCCATCCGCCTCTGTTTAGACTCTCTTCTCTTTTTCTTTAGCTAAAACGCAGAGTGGTCAAGCGGTTCTCCACCACCTCTCTCTCTTCTCCTTTTCAATCCATATTCACCTCCCATTGTCGTCTCTAAGCTCACTTGAGTACCACCTGAGACCCTCTTTCATTTTTTAATTTTTGAGCGGAGAGGCTATAGAAAATGCCGGCCCAGAAGCGTTCCTTCGAGACGACCCCACCTCTTAAGGAAGAGAACGATTTTCAGGAGCAAGAACGCAGCAACAACCATGAAAAAAACAACCACGAAGAGCACCAAGACCCACCTCATGACCACCATGGTGATGACGGTACGTGTACGTGTGGAATCGCAGTGATTGATGAGAATACCATACACACACCTTTTTTTTACTTTCGCTGATCCGAATTGTAGCTTTGGCTTATTGGTGGTGGTGTTGTTTCAGAATCCGATCGAAGCCAGGAGTTAAGTAACGAAGAGGAGAAACAAGAGTAATTTTCCTTTTTTGGCTTTGGGTTCCCGCGTGTTACATCCCAAGTTTGTCGGTTGATGCGTGGTTTGATTAAGCATCCGCATTCCTCACTTGTTCGAATTTTTACGTTTTACTGCATATAATGGGGACTAGCTACCAGGTTTATCAAGTTTTGGCTTTTTCTGCAGTGGCTGTCTTGCTGTCATTACTTTTTCAGCTTTTACATATATGATTTCTCTTGTTTGTGTAACGTGCATATCCAACTAGCATTATTCTAGTTTCTTTTGTCTTCGTTGAGAGTAGTGCAGTTCGGTGGGGGTGTTTATTTATGGGATTTGATGAATTTGGCTTCAATCTTGTATATGCATGATGAAAGTCCTTTATTTTTCCTCTCCCTTGTGGTTGGTTACCAGTTGGACAATTTGAGCTTCGTAGTGAGATGTGTTTATGTAGCTACGTGATCGCTGGATTGCTTAATATCCCTTTATTTTGTCAGTTCTCTGGGTAATATGAAGCATGGACTCCTTTTTTGTGGTTACAAACTTCGTCGATTTCAATCCAAGGAAAGTCTTACGTATGAAAAGTTATTTTAGTCAACATCTTCGACTTTTCTGAGAATTTATTTTAGTCACCATCTTCAATTTTTCTGACTAGTTTTTCTATTTCTTGGCCAACTTAGTTTTTCTATTTCTAGGCCAACTTAGTCCGTCCTGTGAATTTAAGATAAAAGATTTATCCAGTGTTCCCATTGCTGGAAGTCTCAACACGATCTTTCCTTGTTTAACTTGAGTTTCGAAGAATTAAGTATTTTTAGATTTATTTGCCATCTTGATGCTATCCTTCTTATGTGCTGATTACAAATACAATGCTGGTCCATTGATATGTTCTATTTTTCTCAGCATGCCTTTCAGCCGCAGACTTTTCAATGAATGGCAACTTTGTTTGTGTTCAAAAAAGTAAACTCAGCACCATTGAGGCTTAGTGCTAGAAGAAGCTTAAAATCGCTATCTTCATTGTTGCTCATAAGTCAGTGGAGCTATCTGCTTTTCTAGTATAACAAAATGAAAATTGAGAACACACCTTGTGAAGCCAAGATATATTACATGACAAATATAGAGTTCATGTTGATTGTTTTGGCTGATGCAATTATGATACTTGCATTTTGTTAGCCAACTTGGCTAGCATTGGGACTTAACACAACATGAAGTTCATTTATGAGCAGAATTAAGTTGCTCCCTGATTTAATCTAATATAGTTGTTCACAAGAAAACCCATGTCCTAAAAAAAATTGGAAATTTGTGCTGGCTTACTAAAGAATTTGCTCTTAAGATGTGGTTTAAGTGTTTCTGGATATCTTCTGAAAGTAAGTTTGATTGGTTCGGAAGAGTTTAATACCATTCTAACCTTATTCATTAGGTATACATGCCAACCCAGGGTTTTGTAGTGATGTGAAAAGTGCATATGTTAGTCAGGCGCATATATGACTATTATGTGAAGAAATCTTATACTGATTTACCTGATGGTTTAAGCTCTTCGTCAATATGACATCTTGTGGATCATGATCTACTGGTTTAGCCTTAAGAATGTCATTTTTCTTGTTAAACTGAGCTTTGGATAGCACTAAGCCAAGTTTGTTCCTTCATTCTAGTTAAACTCTATTTAATCATAATTGTGCCTTTGTGGTGACTGCATCTTCCTTCATGCTTTTGGCCATTATTGCAATTTTATACCAGCTTTTCTCCCTCTCTCACTCTCAAATGTCTAAAATCATTTCTAAGTGGCGGTGCAACATTATTTTTCTAAAATTGACTTAATTTTAGGAGAGAGAGTTTAAATTTTCTGATCAAAATACCATAAGACATTACTAATTATATTTTTCTAAACAACCACTTTTAGGAGATTGTTCATTTGAAGTTTGACATTAGAGTTTATGATGTATTCTTTCTTCCTCTAGAACATCCAATGACTAAATTTTTTTGTACACACCCATGTGAATTTTCATTATATATCCAACAGTGAAGTGAACTTTAAAATGAAGTTGCTCTTCTTATGCTTTGCTTGACATTTTCTCACATACTATAGGTTTCATGCCACTCTGAGCATTCGGTGCTTCTTGTCGTTTAGTATTTCTTACAAAATGGAGCAAACAATTAGAACTTTCTTTTATCTCTCCCAGATTCTTAAGTTACTATTTGATTTCTGTAATCATAAAAGAACAAAACACTATCAATTGAGTTTGCACTCAGTGAATCCCATAACATGGTAGCTTACTATTCATTTAATTCTATGGTCTATAATGTGCCATACGTATATGTGCACAAAGAACTTTCATAAATGTTTTTGATATGAATGAGGAATTGAGAGAAATTCAGAAGAGGGATTGTGAGAGCTTATAGAAATCAACAGCTCCCCCTTGCTTTATATACTAGATTATCTTATTTATATAAGGTAAATTACAATTATAATCCCAAAAAAGCCTCTAAATCAAATCACAATCTTAATTCTCGAAAATTCTCTAAATCAAACCATAATCCCTAAGGTTTACAGAGGACGATATACAAGTTGTGTGATTACTTAGGTGAGCAAATGACGCAATTATTATGATTGCTTGCTTGGCTGCAATACTGGACAAAAGTTGCATATTTTTCTTCAAAACTACCTTGTTTCCACTTGTTGAAACAAAAACACCAGAAGTCTCTACAATATTAGTAGACTAAGAGGGGTTCGGGCACAACTCTGAGTTTAAATCCCAACAATAGTCCCAAACATGCTCATTCTTGCCACAATGGTCCCATTTCCTTTGGCCTCCTCTGCCCCTTCCTCTACTACCACCATAGTTACTTTGACTTCTATTACCTCTTCCACTATTGTAAATGGCTAGAGTAGACTTGTTACCACTTTCTTGTATTAGTTCCTTTAAGGATCGAGATATTCATGAATATATTTCAACAAGTCATGGGAGTTTCGTGCCACTGAGTATTTGGGCCCAAATTGGTTCATATTTTGGTTTTAAGCCAGCCAAGTATCTCATGACGAATAACTCTTCTCTTTCCTTCAAAAGTTGATCCTTGTTTGTTGCTATCAGTTGGGCTGCTAAATGTTCTACAAATAGATTCTTAATTTCTAAAGAATACTTGGTGTGATTCTCCTCTCCCTATTCACCCTTGAACATGCCCACAGATAAATCATATATACAAGTAACGTTACTAGAAAATAAAAGTCTCACATACTCCCACAATTCCTTTGCATAATTCACTTATTGACACATGTTAGCAATATTTGACTCCATGGCATTCTAGAGGCTTGTCATTATTTTGTTGCCATGTTGTTCCCACTTTTTGTACAAAAGTAACTTAATATCAAGAGTTGGATCCATGAGATGTTCATACCTACCTAGGCCCTTGAGATATATGATGTCCCCCTTTTTCCAAGCAACATAATTCATTCCATTCAATTTTTGATTTGCGATTTGTTGAACCATAATGGGTTGTTGTCCCTCAACTTTTTGAAGTTGCTCATGATGCAACTGATATAGTAAGAAAGACGTTAAAGAAAATCAAGTGAAGAACGATGGTGCAAAAAAATTGAACCTGAAACATCAACAGCTTTGCAACAACAAAAGAGGGACTGAAACAAATTCAACCCATCATGAGATACTACTACAAAGGAACCAGTGCCTATGGTTAAACACACAAAACCCGTTTCCAACAATTAATGGTAGAAAAACACATTACCAACTATGGTTAAACACATAAACGCAGTTTTCAACAATTAAAGGTAGAAAAACACATCACTGATGAACTCCTAGAGTTGATGCGACTCAATCCATGGCAATAAGGTTAACAAAATGTCACTAGAATGTGGCGCGTGCACGACATGCGTTGGTTAACCAACGGTTGTTGGCGGCAAGTGGGAGCTCATGAAGCACTCACCGCTGTCGCCTCTTCCTCTGTGTCGGTGGCTGTTTGAGGTGTTTTTGGAGTTAGATTGTTAAGGTTAGTCTTAATTTTTTTGAGAAAGGTTTGAGTATTGTCACCAATTGTGAGAGAGCAAAGGGAAAAATTAGAGGCAAGATTAGAGAAATTGCTCTGGTACCATGATATGAATTAGGAATTGTGAGAAATTCAAAAGAGGGATTATTAGAGCTTATAGAAATAACCAGCTCCCTCTCCCTTATATGTTAGATTATCTTATTTATATAAGGTAAATTTATCTTAGTTATATAAGGTAAATTACTATTATAATCCTTAAAAATCCTCTCAATCAAATCATAATCTTAATCCCCAAAAATCCTCTTAATCAAATCATAAGATTTAACAGTTTTTTAAATTTGAAAGGCTTGTCATCTTGTTTTAAAAGTCAGAGGAGACGATCTAGTATGGTTTTTGTACATCATGTGCAACTAAGCAAGTTGTTTCCATATGTTAGTTTTGTTTGTATTTAAGGCATCTGCTAGTGGGTTTGAAAATAAATATCTTGCACGTGGGAATTGAAAAGGGAAGGTTGCAGAGCTAGTTTAACTGTCTATGTTGATTCTTGACTGCTTAAAATGGTGGCAATTCACATTATTCTTTTTTCATGCTTGTTTGCAGATTTGTCATGGTAAAATTGTCCGAAATACGCAGGGAAGTGCAATGCCCAATCTGTCTTGGTAAGGATCGAGGATCTTGCATCAATATTGTGGCAGTTTGAAACTAGAACAAATGATTTCAGCTGGTAAAATTAGTATACATCACAAGAATTATGTAGACAAGTAGACTCTTATTTCGTCTTTTTTGTTCTACAAGTTAAAAATAACTGCTTTTGGATATTTTTTGTGAATAAACTTGACTTCCAATTAGTCCTATCCCTTTAAGCTGAATCTTACTCAAATAAGTGATTTGGTCCTTCTGGATGAATCCCGTTCTATATACATTTCATTCATTTGCAACAATTTTCTCAATACTGAAGTATCTGCTAACTAATCCATGTATGGAATTTGCATCTGCATCAATGCACTTTGAGATTCTATTTGTCATGATGCTTGGAAGAATTTTAATGTTATCTTTGTGCATATGATTGCACAGACTGAAACTTTTCATTTCTTTCTGGTGTTTTGCTTGTATAATGAAACTGTTATGAATGCTTCCTCCTGAATGAATAAGATCTTAGTCATTTGCATCATTTTTTTTCTGTCAAGATATAAAACTAAGGGTTGGTTGAAATTGGGTAGAACTTATCTCGATATCCCCTTGAAGGTCCAAGCCTCAGGACATTAGTTTGAGTTAGGACCTTGTAGTTTTCTGTAATTTTGAAGTCGTCAATACCCTACAAGGATCTGCAGTGACTCTTCAGCTCAGACTAGGTGGATTTGCTGAACCAGTGGTGTTAATATGTAACTTTACCATGAGTTTTTCAACTCTCACAAAGAGGAGATCTATTTTGAGTCTGACTGTAGAGCAATTTTTGAATGCCTAAAATTATTCCTCTACTATCCTCCCTTCATACTAGGTCAACCTTTTAATTATATGACTTATAACTGGCTATAAATATGTCAATCAATTGAACTTGTGGCAAACTGCAAAACTTTAAGTCCACAATATTGGGTTCATGATGTGCTAGTGAAACCATTTTTCATACTCAGCCTCTTTCTTGTAACTTCATATTAAGCATTTGGATTGTTGTGATTATGTTACTTAAGTCGTGATACATTTGATCAGACTTCTAATTAAACTTTGTATGCACACACTATGTAAAACCTTTGGAACGTTTTTTTTTTCTGAAATATGAAAAATCCTCAAAAGGTGATGTCATTTAAACAGCTTGCATCAGGTTTTCTATTTTCTTTTCTGTTACCTTCAATATTCACGTTACATCATTAGAAGTTTCTGAAAATAATTTTCTCTTTATCAAATTCATTAATTCCACTCAGACTAAACTTGACATGCAATATTGATGTTACCTAATTCAGAATTACTTTATATCTTTCATTATGCTTATTCTTCATTGTGAGCAAGCTGTGCACTTAGCTTGAAATTTCTTCAATTTCATTATGCAAAGTCATGCTGCCACCTTCTATACAATGAAAAACTGATTTGGTGACAAAGTCTTTGATTTTTCTTTTTGATATCTAGGTATAATTCGGAAAACAAGGACTGTGATGGAATGTCTACATCGCTTCTGCAGGGAATGTATTGACAAATCTATGCGTCTTGGGTAATTTTAAACCATCACTACAATTGACTGGACCAGTTCAACGTGTAGATGTTCCCTTAGGAAACCTTAAAGCCCCTTGACTAACAGATCTTATATCCATTAACTATATATACTGGAATTCACTGCAGGAATAATGAGTGCCCTGCTTGCCGTACCCACTGTGCCAGCCGTCGTTCTTTGAGAGATGACCCAAACTACGATGCACTAATTGCTGCTTTGTATCCAGATATTGACAAATATGAGGAAGAGGTATCATTTGCTGTAATGTTGCATCTCAAATGAAAATCTTGATTATGTATTAGAAACCTAAAATTCAACTTCAATTCTTAAACATCTGGGTCAGGAGTTGGCATTTCTTGAAGAGGAGAAGGCTCGCAATAAGCAGGTATGCTATTGCATTTTGGTTGTCGTTCTTCTGTATATGCATTTGAAGTCTTACACTGGACGTAGCTTAGCATCAAGGGAAGCAATATGAATGAAAAGTTTTTTATCTACTTGTTAAACATTGTTTTATTGGTTAACTGAGATATTCATTTAAATGTAGGAAAACCAATTCTTCAAACATTTTGCAGTTTTTTAAGTTCATATGCCAAAAAGGATATGCCTTTGTTCTTTCTGAAAAAATACTCCTCAGCAAATGGTGCAGCTTTGTTATTGTATTCTGAATTCGTAGTGACTTGGACAGATTCAATACTCCATTGCTCAGACTTTCCGTCGTCAAGCTGAAGCTCTTGGTCGGAAAAGTAAGACAACCAGAGCAACAGCAGCTGCGTTTGCAAGGAGAACACAAGGTCGATACAGAGACACCCATTCAAGAGGGAGGAGAAATTATCGAACTGCTGAACTTCAGGAATCAGATGACAATGAGGATGCAAATAAGGATGGAGAAAAAGATTCATCATCTGATGAGCACAGTACAGAGGTCAAAGCAAAGAGATCAAGGAGATGGGCTGGGGGACGGTCGACATCTGCTATTGTAGATGGAGGTGGCAATCAAAATGATTCAGAAATCAACAGGGAATCAATAGGAGCATCTTCTGCACTTGTTGGCCCCTCTGAAAGGCTTGCATGGGGCAAAGGTGGCATTCGGAGTCACACACGATATGGCAGTGCAAATGCTGGAAATGGAAAAAATACCAGAAATAACCGTCTTTTGAAGTTGGCAGATTATCTCCAGAGCTTGGAGGAAAATGATGATGAGGTAAATATATTTGTGAGTGATGCTTTTGTGCTGTCCATTATGGAAGTGTGAGTGCTGATGTGTGGCTAGAAAGTTGTTCAAACATTTGCCTACATGGAGCCACGCACACTGTTGTGCATCTTTATGATTAGTGATTAGTAAAATTGTTATTTCTTATAAGATTCTCACATGAATGCTTTCAAATTTTGCTTCTTTCTGTTAATTTCAGTTGGATATCTACCTTATGCTTGTGTCTCTTGATGAACAAAGTATACCTAGTTTGCGGAGGCCATATCTTTCTGGCAGACCAACTTTGTCTGTCAAGCAGCTGCGCCAGGTTTGCTTGATAGAAACAATGAGATGTTCAGGTCAGCAGTTTGTTTTTCTAACAGTGAAATTGGTTCTCAATCCCTTGTTTTTATTCAGTATGTTGCTCTCCAAACTGCTTTGCAAGCTGAGGAGGTTGAAATACACTTAGTGAAAGAGTTGAACTCCAAATTGAATCTGTCAACTTCCACGACTACAATGATTTGTATGCCCAATGCAATTGACAAGTCGAAAGATAAGTTGCAAGTTTTAGATGAGCACCAAACTTTGGCAGAATTGAAAACATACAATTTCATCCATGGATATTTGGTGAGTTTCCTTGCCAGCTAGTTAATATCATATGAATTGAAGATATGTACGTGGAGACCGATACTAATATTGTTTCCACACTTTTTTGTCTATTATGTGAATGTTACCCTCAGCTTTTGGCGTATCGGAAGAAGTAGATGAAGTCAAATTGGTGAGTAAAGCATTGCTCTTTACATCTTGCTATTACAAAAGCATTACATCTTTTACTAAAGAAAGTGTGAATATAGATCTACTCGTCCCAAGGACCTGAGTAAGTTTTCTTTTCCATAGCCTTCTATGCGGGCAACCATGAGATATGTGATATAAATTTTTAGTATATCAAGAACAAGCCTTGCATAAGCATGCAAATTAGGTGTTTTATTTTCTTCTTCAAGTTCTTTAGAACATATTCCGTTATTGTTATTCAATTACAGTTACTATTCTACCTCGCAACAAACTATACAAACAAAGAGAACAGATAAATACATTCTCCTCTCTTCTCTGACCCTTCCATTGATAAAAAATTTCTACTCTATGCTTCTTTTTACTGTAATACAAATTGAAATCAATTCCATCTAATTTGTGTACCTATATGCCCAATTCTTGCCCCCTTTATTCCAGGATTGAGTTAAGACATTCTTGACAAAGTCGCCATTTCTAATTACGATCTCTCAATCTGATCTGTTTTGTGTAAAATTCGAAAATTATGTCATCAAAGTATCTAACCATTTTGATTGCTCAAGTCTATACGTAAGTGGCGAATGTGCTTTGTGGGTGATCAGATAGCACTAAAGTCTCCTGTCAAAGCTTGCCATTTCATTTTGATTGACGTGTCGCGTACCAGTTAACATTTCCTTTTTGAAGAAAAAAAAAAAGGAAAAATAAGATTTCTTTATAAGTAATATTTCTTTAGTTACATGAAATAATTATTTTATAAATTTTATAAATTATTTATTTATTATAAATTTTGATTTTCATCCTTTGAGTATCATTTTATCTCATCAATTATATAAAAATCATCATAATTACATAAGTACTTGGGAGAAAAGTTGCGTACTTTTTAATCTTCTTAGATTTTACATGTAATCGAGATTTTTATTTGGATGTTATTATTGTTATTGTTATTGTTATTGATATAATAATTATATAAGTATGCAGCCTTTAATAGTATTTACGCAAATAAATTGAAATTTTTTTAAGTGATGCAGAGAGAATATATTAAGAGTGTTAATTATAGTAGAGTATACGTCTATTTTAATAAAATTTAGACTTTTTTAGTAATTTAATTCAAATATAATTTTAATTTTAACTACAATTAATTTTAATCAAATAGTAATTTAGGTACTAATAAGATTTAATCTCTTATATTTTTATTTATTAGATATTTTATATTTGTCTTTATAATTTTTAAATTTGTATAATTAGGTTCAATTAGATTAAATTATTCTCTTTTTAATTATGCTTTGTGTTTGACTCATTAAGTTCGCAATTTATAAGCAACAAATATAAATTAGAATCTTAAATATAATTTAAGAATTGATATTTTAATTTTTAATTTTTCTATAATTTTCTAATTAAAAAAATATATCCATAAAACAATATCGGTGTCTATTGATGTATTATGATTATTCAAACAATAAGAATGTCAAAGTACTTTGACTAACTGTTTCTAGTATGATTTTTTATGTAATCTAATCATTTCTATCTTACAATGTTTCAATTAGAGATTGGGTATAGAACTAATACCCTTTTTTATTTCAATCATATTCATTATCCAACATTAATATTTGATTCTTTTAATAAAAAATTTGTTTAGAGTGTTATTTCACCTTTTATAAAAACATTTACAACGTATATCAGACAAATATTATCATTTTCATGGATTTAACGATGCCAATTTTCGTTATACATTTGTCTCATCTCTACCGGATGAATTACAACCAAAACTCTAGAGGAACATTGCATCGTTACGAAGAGATTTGAGAGATATATCTCTTGGAGAAATATATCAATTTGCCTTAGCTTCTTTAGATAAGCTTTGTGGTCAACATTCTTCAAAAACATGATAAAAGGCGGTCCTTTTCTAAAAAAAGCCTTATTTGAAGTTTAAGTGTAAGGAGAAAAAAGATTGTGAGTGTCTTACGAATAAATATCATCACAGGAAGTTCTTCTACAAGAAAACTCACAAATCCTATATTTCTAATAACGGAAAGTATAAGCTATCCAGAAGAAGAAAATAATGTCGATTTGTTCGATTCTTTAAAAAAACTTCTCAAGTAAAAAAGGTAGATTGATGCATTATTTGTGGCAAACTAGGACACTATGCTCATCAATGTCCTCACAAAACAAAAAGGGAAATGAAACTATTATAATCTATTGAGTCTATAATGCCCATTCATGATAATGGAAATATTGAATCTATTGAGTCTATAATGTCCATTCTATTTTTTAAAGTTCCGATACCACCCGGTATTGACCACCGGTATTTTTGAATATAATTTCGTACCGCTTTTGGCTGATACTAGCTGGTACAATACAATACGAAATTTATTTGCACTCAACACTTAAAGCAAGTCTGTCAGAATTCACCTCTCTTAAAGATTCTTAACAGAGACTAACGTATTCTGTAGACAGACGCAAATGACCATTATTAGGAGTGGCGTCTTACTTGAAGAGATTGATGGGAAAAAGATACTATTATAGCCATGCCAGTGGTCAGTTCAAAGAATCATAAAAGCGTTACCATGCTATTTACAAAGAGATTTTGGTCATAAAGAAAGGCATCAAAATATTCAACTTCCATCTCAACCCTTGTTACTTTCTTATTGAAATGGACAATACAGTTTTTGCTAAGATTCTTGAGCCTAAAAAGAAGACATTACCTGATAGCCAATTGTTTCGATGGCAAGAATGATTTTCCCACTATAATTCATCATTCGCCGTATCAAAGGTCACCACAATATTCTTGCAGATTTCCTCTCCCAGCCTCTCAAACCAATTCTCTCACTCAAAAAAGTCAATCCCTCTCTTCCTTCCTATCATAAAGTATCCTTTTTATGCAAAGAATGATATTGCTCTTATTCTTTGAAAAAGCTTGTTTTACTATTTCCACATTGTTCTCACACAACTCTAAACATTCCTCCACATCCTCAACAATTTGATACACTTAATTATAGACACCATGTACTTATCTATAACTATGAAGGAAGATAAGGTTGGATGTGCTAATATAAGGGTCATATAGTGGTTCTTCTATCAATCCCCCCAAAACAAGTGTGTTTCAGACGTGGGTAGAACCTGCACCATGATACCTTTATGTGGCAGCTGAAGCTAAGAGTTCTTAAGATTATGTTGCTATTGCGATTTAGCTAAAAATGATAAATGATAGTAAAATCTCTTGTCAGTGCCAGCTATGATCTATTCTTCTTCAAATATGAAACCAAAAGTCTCTCCATGTGGTTCTCTATTGCTAGAAATGTCTATTTTAAGTGAGTTTCATCTCTATCTGCAATGTATAACCTTTCCATATACACATAGGCATTCTAAGCTTATCATATCTTGTGTTTTTGTTGATAGCTAATCAATAATCTCAATCTCAAGTCAAAAGAGATATGTTCTAATTGGATTTTGATCTAATTGAGTACTCATAGATAAATTATATGGCAGTGCAAATTCAGAACTTGGCTGACTTCACTTTAGTTGCCCAGTATGCTGGTGATCCACTCATAATCCGGTCAATCCGGGTCAAAATCAGGCCGGAATGAATAGCCTGACCTTTAACATCCCTAGTTCTCTATAAGAATATTGTCTCTCGCCCTTCCTGATAGATGATAGACGGTATCTGAAGTTTTTGAAAGTGACCATTCTAGCTGAGCTGCAAGCTGAGCAGCTTTGGAATGCTTATTATCATCTACAGGGCAGATAAATACGTACAGGGAGTACACAGGGGGTATAAGCTCTTTCTTTTTTAACACACTTAGTCACATAAGATGCATATTTGGCAAGTCTGCATAAAAAACAATAAAAAATGTCATATATACATTTTGTAATGAAAATATTAAGTTGATATTCAAATTAAATATTTTTGAAAGGTTAGAATTATTTTTAAATGTGTTAAAACATTGAATTTAAATTGAATTATGATTAAAAAAACATTAAAATCCAATTTAATATTTTTACCATCAAGTTCAATTATCAAAATCTTTGTGCCCCGATTTGATATTTCAAACTTTTTCTATATGCCATGATTTCTAATATAATTTTTACTATTATTGCTATGAAAATTTTATACAGTAAGAATACTTTGACATATAAAATATTTAAATTTATTGACATATAAATTTATAATTAGTTTTATACACTTTCTTGACGATTTATATTGTAATCAAACTTTTATTCATAAATAAACGTGAACTTAATTATGATTTTGTATTTGATATTACATATACCAAATAAAAATTTATTTTTTCAGTAACCAAAAAATATATTGTTTATAAGAATAAGATAATTCAAATAATAAAAAATAAAAAAGAGAGAGAAGGTAAGATAACAACTTTAGAAATTAATGAAACAAGAAAGCTGGAAGTTTGTTTATGGCGTTAACTTAGGGGTCGTATTATTTCACTTCTATTTTCTTTTGTAATTTTTAATTTTTGTTTTCTATTTTTAGTCTCTATTTATTAAAATAAAATCAAAAACATATTTGGTCTTTAATGTCTAATAATCACATATTATATAATTTTAAAGATAAATTTTTTATAAATAAATAAATTTTATTTTAGCCTCTAATATAATCTTTATTGATAAATTATCATAAAAAATT
>JANZXV010000002.1:29137400-29162629 GCA_027576455.1 Erythroxylum roigii
TTAGTTATTAAAAAAAATTATATATTTTGAATATATTTTAAATTAAAAATATATTTATTCATAATTCTTACTAATAATTAATATTAAATTATTTATTGGACAACTGCGATAGGCCAGATGATCAGATCCATTAACAAAGCAAGCACGTAAGCAAGATCCCACTAATGAAAAGATTAATGTTCGATATATGTAGACTTTTGTTAATAAAATTTACCAAAACATCTTACTCCAATCAGCTTACCTTATATCTCAAAATAAGGCTTATGAACACTGAACATGGTTAGGTCATCTGCAATGCTGCAGATTGATGCAGTTGATTTCCTACACTTGTGGTATTATGTGATTTTTAAGTCTTATGTAATATCAAGATAGGAATTAGAATCTCCTGTCAATGGCATGCAAAAAAATTGCCCACAACACCTTCCCTTCTGGTTAAGTCACAAATGTGGCATTTGATGGTTACTTCACTTCCATGCATTTGGCTCATGCTATACAATATAGACTAGTTTTGTTTTGGCTTTGGAATGTCCATCAAAAGAGTACATACATGTATAATACATTTCTGACTACATTCACGTACATAATCTTATAAACAACTAACTAGTCAACAAAACAGTTCTTCTACCTTATATATCAACTTCTTGCCTAAATGCTCCCCTGCAAGTCCACTGTTTGGAACCGCAACCTCTGCTCTTACCTTGACAAAGCAAGACAAAAAAAAAAGGGTCATTTAGATATATATCCAAATTTGAAGAATAAGTTCTAACAGTTAATCCTCGTTCTATGATAAGGCTGGCGGACATGCAAAACCAATGGTGTCCAAAACTGAGGATGGAAACTGGCCGTTTGGGCAAAGAATAATTTCCCGCCATTTTCTCTGTTTTTGCTAGACTTCTCATGGTTGTCACCTGCAATCAGCTGCACTTTAGAACTATGAGAAGCACAAGCTTAAGGTGTTACAATTACAATTAACTGGATCTAGAAAACTATGTCAACATAAACAGTTTATCAAATACAGGTGATGATTGGTCTCATGTGATTGCCATTCTTTTAGTTGACAACTTCATCCTATACATTTGTATTTCAGATAATTGATAGAAAGGTTGCAATTACCATGCTTGATCTTTATCTCAAAGTTAAAGCTTATTGCACCAATCACCAAAGTCCAACTATATATACGAGGCATTATATCACCAGTGTCTTTGTTTAATTCCTAAAAATTATAAGTTCAATATTCAGCATACTATCTCAAAATTCAATAGAAAGCATCATATCTAAGCTCATCTAAACTACCATATATATTTTCTTTGGAATGACAAATGAAAACGCCAAGAAAAAACAATCTAAAACCAGTACAATATTACATCTCCTACTAAATTTTTGTGTATAAAAAGCTGTGACTTATAGCATCAACCTTGCAACACTTCAATGTCACCTTACTTGCAAAAGTAGATTGGGAGGAATGTTGCTGCAGATAACATTTCAAGTGAATTGCTCTCATTTGCTTGCTGCCTACCTTTTCAAAATCTGCAACCAAATTAACTCTTATAAATCATGCTAGCCATGTCAACAAACAAGATTAGGACTTCGATTTTGTTAGCCGCATACCAGCCTCGGGTACCAATAATTCAGACAAGGGTCATCGAGCTAGTATGCCAATCTCCTCTAGCAGCTCTAACTAAAAGTATTTCTACATCAAGCAAAAATGAACCATAAGCCTGGGCCAAAAAGTGCAACCCACTTTTATTACAAGGAATTGCATGATAACAACAGTGGTGGTAGGAAAAATTCTCACAACACCAAATCATGAAGAGAAAAACCAAGTGAAAGGTGATTGTATAGCTCCAAAGTGGTCATTTGGAAAAAAGATGTTCCGGACATTCTTCTACCCACACAAAGACTATCAAGCTCATTGGGGAAACTACTAAAGCACATAAATTTCAGCAGTAGCTTTCAAGTCACATTAATAACGGAGTTTCAGAAATACCCTTTCACCTGCTTCACCTGAAGCATTCAATCTGGAGAATACCAAGCATCAATTTGTTGTTCAACTAAAGTAGGAATTTTCTCTCCAAAATTTCTTCAATTGTGATACATTTGTTGTGTTGAGATAAATAGTTCTGTTAGGAAACAATGCTCTAACACATTTGATACTAAACACGTTGATTTCTTTTCTGATGCTGAATTAAGGAATACATTCGCTTCCTGCCAAGTAGTCAGAAGTTAAATGGAATAAAAAGGGAAAAGGAATAAGAGTAGAACAATTTATTCCAAATTTTAAAGTTTCAGACGCCCATTCTTTGAGTGGAGATCCTCTGTCCAATTTTGCTCTATCCAACCATATCCAATGCCCAAAACGACATTTGTTTTGGGCATTAGACAGGGTAAAATTGTACTGAAGATTTGAACTACCATTCTCTTACTTCTACATCATTGAAATATGCATTTAGGTACATTCTATGCCACATGCATGCATAACGCACCTCAGGAAGTGGATACCGGTGTTTAACCATCAAAAGTATGACAATTAGCACTAAATTATTTCTACACTCTGAAGCAATTAAGTAAAACTAAATTCAGGTGAAATCGCATTAATTTCAATGAATGCTATGATGCCAGAATAAGCTGCAGCAAATTGTTCTAATCCTCGATAACTCAAGAACAAGCCTATATGACAGCCAAAGTTTTATGAATGAATCGTTCTTGTGCACGTGTGTGCTTGCATTTGTGGCACATAAAGATATTTGTGTACCTGGCTATCTTTTACCTTTTCCATTTTCAACTTTTATAGGATAAACATGCTAATCTTGCATAACAGCTCCTTTTTTCCTTTTGAATTGAATTGTTTTAAGTAGGCACTAAATTTTCTATATAAGAAAACAATTACTAAGCAGGAAACAAACGTCGTCCTAGTAAACATTAATTCCACATATTCTCAAGTTAAACACCATAAACTGCTAGAACTCACTATCAGGTTTACTTGTTGTGTGATAACACTGCAGTTGTTTACAAGGAAACGAATCATTCCTTACCTCTGCTTCATATTCTTAAAACATGAAGGACTACGTCAAGGTGTAAAACTTTTTGATCCTATGCCTCAGTCAATATCTCATTATTGATTACAACTACTTCCACTTCTTCCTCTCGCTTTTCCATACAAGATAAATTCAAAATTGTGCCAAAAAGGTGAGATAATGCACATTGCAAGTTGCCATATCCACAAAATTTTGGTAAAAGGATCTTAAATTCAAGGTGTACATCATCAATAGGATTCAATTAAGCAGATTGCTAGAACAACCGTACAACAGTCCTTATTATACCATTTCATGACATGACTAAGAAAAGTAAATCAATGTGTATTTAATTCACTCTCACACTTTATCATGTCTACTTCCCTTGAATTGCTACAATATGCTATATAACATGGCCAACAAATGTAATTTTTATCTATAGACTACCCCCACCAAAATCAGTTGTAAACACCATTTCTATACCCATTCTAGTATATGACAGATCTTTTTATGCATGTTCCATACTTAAAAAGCGGAAGAGTCGTGATAAAGTCAAATAAGCAATAGATGGATCAAAGAGCGTCTTCAAGCTAAAAGAATCAAACTGCCTAAACTCGCATATAACTGTAGAGTTTATGTTAAGGGCTTTACCCTGTTAAACAGGACAGGCTTATGGAACCTTGTCTAGTTGGGCCATGATTTTTTGTTCTATTATAATGTTAATAGGCTTTCCAGCCATTTCCAAGTTTGCCAAAAACGTTAAGAAACCTATTTAAATGATGCAGTAAAACACATCAAAACTATTTAAAGGCATATCTATTAACATTGCCAAATGCTGATATTGTTAACTAAAAGTTGAGCAAGCAAGGCAAATAGCTCATAGCATTGATATCCCCACAATTTCAAGAGCAACAAGTATGCACGATGTAGAACAGAACTTTAAAATCATTTCAAAATCAGTTAAATAAATATGGAAAGCTTACTAAAAGCAAAAGAAAGCTTAACAAGAAAAGACAGCTGACGATATTACAAGGAAATAATCCAAAGCCTAGCAGAAAAAGATTGTCATATATTTAACTTAATCATAAGTTGGTTCTCTCAATCCACAAAATAGATAAGGTGTTATTAGTTGAAATAATATAATAATGGGGGTAACGCAATCACTATTAATAAAAGAGTTGTAATGTAATGGAATTTACATATCCTATTTAAAACCATTCCTTCTAACCATATAATTCCTGTTGTACATTATTGCTTATGTAACATCCATCACATTACATCCTTTATTCTATTTCACCCTCACTTCCATCATATTTCATTCGCTGCAACCACCTAAGAAAACATAAACATTTAGCTGCCTTTCAAAAATCATGTTCAGAACTGTTAGCAACTTATATCTTGTTGACGAAAAGCCTATATGTTAAACATGTTAAGGTGAAGGATCGTGGAAGTATATAGAGTTCCTTAATCTCTCTCTATAGAAAGAAACTGTTATATGTTGGTTATATTCCCATTTTATTTTCTAAAAGCAATAGTAAGACTTTTCACATTTCATTATTATCAACATCTACTATCTATAACAGTAAGATACTGTAAACATATAATATCATACGTCCTATATTTATAAGATATATCAATAATAAAGACTGATTAAATTAGGATATACTAGAATATACATAAATAACATACAACATTAAAAATAATATCAGCAATATTCTACTCTTCAATATTAAGCTCCTTACTAGCATTATTCCCCTTCAAAATAATTAGAGATACTAGACTTCAACATTATGACAAAGTATCCAGTATTATAAATAAATAAGGTTGTATTCATCAACAGGCATTTCAGCTGACCTCTTTAAAATAAAAAATTTCATGTCAAACTACAGCCTAATACTTGACCAATAGGAGTGATCTAGAGAGAACACTCTTCTGGTCATTTCAGTACCGAATCACCACAGTAAATTTTCCAACCAAAGGCCCTATCCTGGTATGGACTAAGCTAGTATGGTACAAGGAGCATGCACCCAGACAGAAGTTCAAATCAAGAAACAAATGAGCATATGCTCTTTTGTTCTTACACCATGCTAGTATGATACAAGGAGCATGTATCATAGACAGAAATTCAACGCAAGAAACCAAATGCTCTTTTGTTCTTATAGAGCACTTATTTGGAGGCATAAGTTTTAACTATATGGACTAAATTGACAACATATGAACTGGTCACAAATAGTTAAATGGATGGCCAATCTCATTTTTATTAAGAATAATAATTCTAATCTTATTAAATTGGCCTTTACAGGTATTTATCTTGCCATCTAAAAGGAGAGAAACCTTGGATATTTCTATGTATAAGTAGCAATGACAGCAAATTGTAGGTGACACTAAAATATTTGAGAGACATGCATCCACTTTAAAGCAGCTTCTTTTCTTATGTGAGCTCTCTTGCTGCAAATTGAAACTTACAATTGAATGTTATGGAACTCCTTGCTAGCTCCAATTCATTGAAGGTATATACAAGTTGGCATATAAGATTAAGTTAATGATAACACAAGAATCATACTTAACATGTTATGTCTAGACACTAGGCAGCACTGTACAGGTCAATAGTAGTCATCTATTCAGAGATTGATGGATTCATGAATTCTTTCTCAAACACTTAACAGTAGGTAAGCAGCTATATGTGGTAACTTCACAGTGAATTGAATGAGAATTGGTAGAATTATTGTTGCCAATAACTACAGAATGATGAGTAATACCGAAAATAATTTGAAAGACTTACCGTAGATTGCATAAGATAGTGCAGAAGGAACGGTTAACTGGACTATGGGCAATTACATAATAAAATGGCGAGCGTTTTACACCAATAGCACAGTTTACTTGATGGAGGCAAACCAAAACTGTGGGCAAGAAAAAACCTTTCGAGTTCTGACCCAATTGCTCCTAGCACATATAGCCTCTATATGTCATTCGCTCTGACATTATTATCTTTGATTCTATGACCTTGTTGTATCCTACGTATCCTCAGTCTTATTCAATTCAATAATATCATCAATTATCTGTCAAAAAAATATATTTTACTCTTATAACGATTAGTGGATGTTCTCGATCCTCAAATTTTTTGTTAGTTTTTGACATATTATTGCAGTAACATTTTTGCAAACATATCTGCCAACTGTCTGTTAGACGAGATACAAGTAGTTATTAACCTGCTGCCCGATGGAATACTCATAAGCAACTTTTCTTGATTATGCATAAATAGCTAAAGACACCATCCTATAAATGATATAACTGGTGTAATATGAATTAAATTAATCCTACTATCTACCTCTAATAGTGATCTTTGTTAATTACGCTTCTATCCTCCCTGTCTCTTAATACATCTGTAACCTACATTCCCAACTTCTCGATCTCCTCTAAGTAGGTTGAGTACATGTTTTTATTTTTTTGGCACAAATTTTTCTTTCTTGAATCTGCCACTTGTACTCCAGGTAATTATATGAACTCACTAAGGAGTTTAATGTTTAATTCCTTGACTAACTCATCCTTCAATCTTCCTTGTTCAACTGCAGCATCGCTTATTACAGTAATATCATCTACGTACATAATAATAAGATGGTGAACTAATCTTCGTTTTGAGTACTTCATAAAGAAGGTACTGTTCCAAAGAAGTGAGTACTACTTCTTTGACTCTATTTATATCTCAAATGCAAAGTGGAACCATGTGTGCCCCAGTGAGGGCAACCCAAGAATAATAGGCCCCTAATATCCCATCAAATATACACAACAAAAGTTTAGTCATACACAACAAAAAGATTAAGTTGCTAAGACGATGGAACAAACGATGATCATGACAAATGACGAGGACTATACGACGTCAAAGAAAGGCTAGTTTCAAGAAAAAAGATGATGCAACCAAGACTAAGATATAAGTGCTAAAGCTCTTTTTGGATCCAACAGAGACAAATATCCGGAAGCTGTCAGAGGAAAAAGGGTCATCACCCGGCGCATATACAAAGGTGCAACGCAGATGGTGACAGAGAATGGCAGATAAGATGAATGACCAAGGCGGTGAGAATGAAGCCTGAGAGTAAAAGCAATTAGCAGTTGCAACAAGAATGTAACCAGTGTCAGCAATTGTTGGCAATGAAGACAAAACAGGGCAATGATAAGCGACAGCAATCCCATAGATGATATTTATAACAGACCAGTACAACGATTAACAAGTGTCAGCTTTTCGTTCTGACAATAAGACCAATCTTCTTAAGAATTGTAGGTTTTCTAACTCTGGAGGCCGTCAAGAAAGCTGTGGACTATTATTTTAACAAGGATGATAATTTAAAGATAGCCCAAGTGTGATTTACTCTAATACCACGAGGAAAACAGTAAATTATGTATTTTATAACTATCAGCTCCTACTACTTACAATAGTGGGGTAGTGTACATTACGCAGAGTATAACTATCAGCCCCTACTACTTACAATAGTGGGGTAGTGCACTTTACACATAGTATCTCCTTATAAAATACCACAAGGACAACAGTAAATCGTGTTTTTCATAACTATCAGCCCCTACTATTTAGAATTTACAATAGTAGAGTATCCCCTTATAGAATGGTCTGTACAATATTTATATGTTGAAAAGAGTAATAAAGGCTAATTACACGGAAGATACACAGAGGCATTCACATACAAGGAACCTTAAATATTCTAATCAACTTTCTTTGCATGCAAATTGTCAGATTATGTAGTATTATTTATAAAGATTGTATAGTTATTATAGAAATCATATAAATCCCTGATTTCTAGGGATTAAAATAAGATACATATTTCCCTGTATCTTAGGGAGTTTGTTACTATATTTAGTATAGACAATTGTATATATAAACTAAGGGCTGTAACCTCCGAATTATGAGAATGAAATTATTCTTCTCTGCTGATATTTAACATGGTATCAGAGCTGTTGGCTCTTTCCTACTAAAACTCTGATTTTTTTCTTGTCATATCGACCAAGATCCATCTCCACTGTTCCTCTCATTGTCCTAGCCTTCTCTCCCATATTTTCCTGTCCCTATCCTTAGTCTTACCCAATCAATCATGTCGGAATCACCCAAAAGTTCTGCTGAAATCATCAGTCCTGCATTTGAGAATAACGTTGCTGCTACAACCGGAGATTTGCAGAATATTCAAGCTGCACACTGATTGAATGGGAAGAACTATTTGAAGTGGTCACAATTGGTCCACACATTCTTAAAGGGAAGAGAGCCATTTAATGGGCACAGGTCCTTCACAAGACGATCCCAAATTTGCGGCGTGGGATGAACAAGACTCCATGGTAATGTCTTGGTTATGGAACTCAATGCTGCCAGAGATTAGTGACACATGTATGTTCCTCGGAACTGCCAAGGAGATTTGGGAAGCTATTCGGAAGACATATTCCAAGGTTATTGATGTTGCACAGATTTATGAGATTAAGACGAAAGTTTCAGCAACTAAACAGGAGACTCGGACTGTTACTGAATATTTGAGTCTCTTACAAAGCTTGTGGCAAAAGATGGATCATTATCAATGCATCCAAACGCGTTGTAATGAAGATGCAACAATTCTAAAGCGTTCTGTGGATAAGGATTGTATTTATGATTTTTTGGCAGGTTTAAAAGTGGAATTTGATGCTGTAAGGGTGCAGATTTTAGGAAAACAAGACCTACCGTCTCTAAATGAGACGATCGCTATTATACGTGCGGAAGAGGGACGTCGAAATGTTATGCTTGAACCTCAAGGAGGAGAGGGTTTTGCACTCATTACCAAGGCCACAGAATTGAAGGAGGCAAACAATCCTACAATAGTTACTAGAGGGACTCATCCAAACCATTTAACCGAGAATCCCTATTCTGCACTTACTGCAAGAAGCGTCGGCACACTAGGGAGAAACGCTGGAAACTTCATGGCAACCCCAATTGAAGTGGGAACGATCGAGGTCAGGCACATATGGTGAGCACTTCGTCAACTAATGAAGAAAATTCCAAAAAACCTATCCCTGAGTATAATACCGAAGAAATTGAGAAACTAAGAACCTTTATGGAGTCATTTGAGAAGCCAACCTCAACAGGTACTTGTAAATTTGCGTTTTTCAAGTATTTCTTCTTCCTCTAATCCTAATGTCTCAGAAAGAATTCTCATCCTATGTGGGTAATTGATTTCGGAGCAACTGATCAAATGACTTGTTCCTCCAAACATTTTATCTCTTATAACTCCAACTGTAGCCATAAATAGATCACAATAGCTGATGGATCCATCACCACCGTAGCTGGCCAAGGGGATATATACATAAACAAAAAACCTTACACTAAAAAATGTCCTCCACGTTCCAAAGCTATTTGCAAGCCTTATTTCCATTCGAAAATTAACCACAGATTCAAATTGCAGTATAACCTTTTTTCCTTCATATTATGTCTTTCAGGAGCTAGGCACGAAGAAGATGATTGGATGTGCTAGTCAAAAAGACGATCTCTATTTTATGGGAAAACAACACAGTATATCAAAAGTTAGAAAACCCTTATCTACATCTTTCTTTTCCGAATCTGTCATGTCAAACCAAGATAAAATTTGGCTTCATCATCGTTGTTTAGGTCACCCATCTTTTAGAGTTCTTAAGTTGATGTTTCCTTCGTTATTTAAATTTTTCAGTGTGATGATTGTGAACTTGTGGAGCACAAACGTGCTTCCTTTCCAATAAGCAACAAAAAAACCTTTGCTCCTTTTTCTCTCATTCATAGTGATATTGGGCACCTTTTACCATCCCAAATGTTTCGGGTCCTAGGTGATTTGTTTTATTTATTGATGATTGTACCCGAGTCACATGGCTTTACCTCTTGAAAAATAAATCTGATGTTAGTACTATTTTTTTCCAATTTCTACAACATGATCAATACTCAGTTTGATGTCAAAATTAAGAGATTTCGATCAGATAATGCCAAGGACTATTTCAGTCAAACCTTTTCTCCATTTTTTCAGAAAATAGGAATTATTCATGAGTCATCATGTGTTACTACCCCACAACAAAACGGTGTGGCTGAGCGAAAAAATGGACATCTCCTAGAGATCACTAGAGCATTGTTGTTTCACAAAAATGTTCCAAAACAATACTGGGGTGAAGCCGTATTAACTGCTACTCATCTTATTAACCGACTTCCAATACGGGTCCTTGGGTTCAAAAGTCCAATTGATATTCTCACAAAATTTTTCCCAAATTTTTCTGTTTCAAACAGTCAGATACCTCGAATCTTTGGTTGTGTTATGTTTGTTCATATTCATTCTCACAATAGGAGCAGATTAGATCCATGTGCTCTTCGATGCATTTTTATTGGATATTCCTCCACACAAAAGGGTTATAGATGCTTTCATCCACCTTCTAAATTTTTTTTTTCAGCCGATGTTACTTTTGTTGAAAATGAACCCTTTTTTCAGCACACCTATCTTCAGGGAGAGACCTTAAGTGAAGATAAAGCAAAGGATATGTTTGTTCTTGATCCTAGTTTTGTTCAATCTCAACCCATAACCATACCTAAACTCACTTCTCCCTCAATTGAGTCAGCCACATTTGTTGACATGATGAAAGATAAGGGAAATCAAGATAACATGCAGCCACTGCAAGTTTATTCTATGAGGAAGATATCAATCTCTTGACCAGCACAAGTCCAGTCTCCCATTCATGCTGTTGCTCAATTTCCAAAAATCACTCTCAAACCAACTGATAATATCACACCAGGTGATGAGCCAAGGGTTGAGTCATTTGAACCAGCAGAAGAACCAAAAGAACAAGTATTGAAGGCCTACCAATTGCACTTAGGAAAGGAACAAGAACCTGCACAAAACATCCACTGTCCTTTTTCATGTCTTATCAGAATCTATCCCAAAAACATAGAGCTTTCCTAACCAATCTCCATACAATTCCCACACCGAGAAACCTAACTGAGGCATTAGGAGACAGAAAATGGGAGGATGCTATGAAGACTGAAAAGGAGGCCCTTGAGAGGAACAAGACATGGGAGTTAGTGGAATTGCCGAGAGGGAAGAAACTAGTTGGGTATAGGTGGGTTTTCACCATAAAATACAATGCTGATGGCTCGGTGAAAAGATATAAGGTAAGATTGGTGGCCAAAGGGTACACTCAAACCTATAGCATCGATTATCTAGAAACATTTGCCCCTGTTGCTAAGATGAACATGGTAAGGATAATTAGCTACTAATTTTGAGTGGAATCTGCAACAATTTGATGTTAAGAATGCGTTCCTCCATGGCCATCTAGAAGAGGAAATTTACATAGAAGTTCCTCTTGGATTTGAATCTAAAGAGGGAATGGTATGCAAGCTGAAGAAAGCTCTTTATGGGCTCAAACAATTCCCACGAGCTTGGTTTGAGAGGTTTGCTAAGGTAATGATTTCATTGGGATATAAGCAGAGTCAAGGAGACCATAATTTATTCATTAGACACTCAAATTCTGGGGGAGTCACAGCATTGCTAGTTTATGTAGATGATATCATTGTGACAGGTAATGATGTAGAAGAACTGCAAAATTTGAAGCAATGTCTCTTGAAGGAATTTGATATCAAAGAGCTAGGAAAGTTAAAGTACTTCCTAAGCATTGAAGTAGCTCATTCAAAGCAAGGGATTTTCATCAACAAAAGTATGTACTTGACTTGTTGAAAGAAACAGGAAAATAGGATTGTAAACCAGTGGAGACACCGATTGAATTCAATCATAGATTAGGTGATGCTCCAGAAGATCCCATGGTAGATAAAGAGTGATGCTCCAGAAGATCCCATGGTAGATAAAGTATCATGTCAGAAGCTTGTTGGGAAGTTGATATATCTGGCACACACAAGACCAGATATAGCATTTGCAGTGAGCACGGTTAATCAATTCATGCACAATCCTAAAGAATCACATCTCAAGGTAGTAAACAGAATACTACAATACTTGAAAGGCAGCCCAGGAAGAGGAATTCTGTTTAAGCGACAACCAGTCACAGGTATGACATTAGAGGCTTATATCGATGCAGATTATGCAGGGTCTTTGGTCGATAGGAGATCAACATCTGGTTACTGTACACTCCTAGGTGGTAATCTTGTAACACGAAGAAGTAAGAAGCAGAATGTACTAGCAAGATCAAGTGCAGAGTCAGAATTCAGATCTATGACGTTGGGGATATGTGAATTACTTTGGCTGAAGATAATCCTAAATGACTTAAGAATAAAATGGGAAGGACCCATGAGGCTGTACTGTGATAACAAATCAACTATCAACATTGCACATAATCCAATTCAACATGATCGAACAAAGCATATTGAAGTTGATAGGCACTTTATCAAGGAAAAACTAGACAGTGGCTTAATATGCACTCCATTTGTATCAACCAAGGATCAGTTGGCATATGTACTTACAAAGGGACTGATAAGCACAGTGTTTCAAGATACTATTGGCAAGCTAGGGATGGAAAATATCCACTCACCAGCTTGAGGGGGAGTGTCGGATTATGTAGTATTATTTAGAAAGATTGCATAGTTATTATAGAAATCATATAAATCCTTGATTTCTGGGGATTAGAATAAGATGCAGATTTCCCTATATCTTAGGGAGTTTGTTAATATATTTAGTATAGACAATTGTATATATAAACTAAAGGCTGTAACCTACGAAGGGAGTTTGTTACTATATTTAGTATAGACAACTGTATATATAAACTAAGGGCTATAATCTACGAATTATGAGAATGAAATTATTCTTCTCTACTGATATTTGACACAAATATATACTAGATGCCCATCCTACAAAACAAACTACAACAGCAAGGATAGTTGCAAGAATCGTTAACCTAGGGTTTTAGATATTCTGACAAGGCCTGAAATCAATACTTCTAGGCAATTTTCAAGACCACTAACAATACTAACCTAAACACGGAGATAGATTCTACATTCAACTAGAAAGATTAGAAAAGAAAGATATGAAGATAAACATTGCCTGAAATTCAAGAAATTGCTTTCGAATGTCCTTACTTTGGCAATTAACCTCAAACAAGTTCTCAAGGACTTCAAATACTAGAATGTATACATCACTGTACAAACAGTAAAATCACTTGTCTTGTGATCTCAAGATTTTCGATACTTCGTAACATATCCCTGCAAGAGAAAGGCAAGTATCACATGACTGCGCCAGCAATTGTGAGGTATCCAATATCTACTACTTCCATAGTGCACTCATATTAACTTAAATCTAGACACTTACCTCAACCAACTTCGTAATTTTTGACTGAGATGAAGAAAGATATTGTTTAATTGAATCCATTGTTGTTGGAGCTTGATGAGTCTGCAAGGCACTAACAACTTTCTCAACTGTCTTCTTAACTATCATGTTATGTGCATCCTTGCTGAGATGACCTTCACGCCACGTTGGTTTCAATATATCTTTGACAAAATCTACCAGCACAGCACGGAAATGCCTGAGAGCTTTTGTTTCTTTAGCCACATCCCCTTCTGTCTTTTGATCAACTTCAATATCATCATTTGACATAAACCTTTTGCGTCTTGATCCATCACTTACCTTCCTGGCATTGTGATCAACATCAACTTTATTTTTCTTTGGAATGTTTTTGACACAACTAGTGGTTGAGGCATTTTCTTCCTCAGGATATCTAGGGACAAATGGCCGCTCGTTCTTGTCCAACAAATTCTCAGGGAGTCTAATATGTGAAGACATGGAACCCTTGTCACCATTACATTCTTGGCCAGGGTTTTGACTTAACAAGGAATCCTCAGATATTAGCCGGTGTGATGCATTTAGGACAATATTCTCTTGATTAAAAAAAGAGAATTTGAAGGATTTCCGTCCTATAGACGAGTCAATGCTATCATGAAAAGGATCATATTGGCTTCCAACAGATGATAGCGTTGCAGGAGTCATCGAAAAGGAGGGTTGAAATGGTATAGAGGGTTCCCAATCATTTGAAGAAATCATCACCTTGTGTTCTCCATAATATGATGGTTCCGCTGATGCACTAGTTTGAGGCAAGTTTTCTGGCTCAGATCCAGAGAAACTAGAAGCCCTTTGCAACAAGGAAGAGGATCTGGGCACATGATGCTCTCTATCATTGTCCAACAACTTTTGTAGGCCATGCATGTTAGCATTCACGGAGGTGCTAAAAGAAAATGCAGGTCCCATCCAAGTTGAGGTACGATGAGCTGGTACCATAGCACTACTTGAAAAAGAAGGATCTCGATTTGAACTACTCATATGCTGACTTTGGATGCATTTCAGAACCTCCAACCTGCTCATTTGAGAAGAGGGATCTCCATTGTAGTAGTTGCTTAAGGTCAGAGCAGAGTCCTTTAAAGATCTATGTTCAGCAAGTAAGCTCTGCTGGACTACAAGGGAACTGCCACTGTTTCTTCGAGAGGGATGACTGCCATAACTAGACCCAGGCCAAATTTTCATATTATCCTCAGCTCCGGCATCCTTAAATTGAGAAACTTTAGGATCACATGTGGATGAAGGAAGCGGCTGAGAGGCAGCAAATGATAGATCCTCTCTCTGAGGAGATGAGAATTTATGTTTTTCATCAAATTTGCATAAACTTTGTGTGTCTTGATGTTGTGGCAGTAGGATTCTTGCAGTTAAATGACACATTGCAGCATCTTTTCCTGTTGAAGAAGCATTTGATTGATCAAAACCAAGCAAGTTGGGTTTATCTGTGTTCATACCTAATACATGTGACGGAAGCACAAATTAATAATTTAAAATGGTAAAGATTCTTCAGCATCCACATTACAAGCACTTATACCTTCATGTAGCTGGTCTTCTCTTGTCAAAATTGTAGAAGAAACAACTGCCTCAGGTTGTTGGTTAGTATTATCCACTTTATCATTAATATGAAGGAACCTACATGAACTCCCCCTTATGCACCATCCTTTAGCAAAAAAATCACAAATAACTGCTGGTCGTTTGTTCCCATCCTTAAACTCAGAAGATGGGGATAAACTTCGAGTCTTTATATTGGATGTAACTAATCTGGAAATTCTGATTGTTAGCAGGTAGACAAATGTGAAGAACTCTTTCAAATGTATAGAAGTCACATGAAAAAACTTAAGCAGCATAAGCCTACAGCTCAGGTTGTATGATAAGTACGATTTTTCTAAAACAGAAACAAAAAATTGCAATAGAAGAAAAAGTTAAGCCTGAATCACCGTACCTTGAAGATGATATTAATTCTTTATCTGACCCTAGGTCCATTGGCACATCTTGTATCTCAGAACCCACAAAAATGGAAGGCTTCTCATCTAAGCAGTTGCCTTTAACTAAGTCAGCATCACCCTGTGTCCCCACGATAATACATGTGCTGGTTGTCTCAGAAGCCATGCCTTTAGTACCATGTAAATAAGCATTGCTATCACCACATTGTTTCGAGTTTTCTTTCATCAAAAGGAACACATTGTCCCCTTCCTCCGCTGCAGATAATTGACTTTTGTTTTTCCCAGAACTAACCTTATTAACACCAAGCTGATCCTGATATGATTCCACCAACTGCATTCCTAATGATTCATTTATAGGACCAGGAAACTTGGGCCGGCAGTTGCCATCTTCTACAGCAGACTCATAAGGTGGCTTCAGTTCAGATTGTTCTGGTGCAGAATATGATCCTACTTGCTCACTATGGCCCTCAGACTCCTTATCTTGACCAATATCTACATGAAAAAGGAAATCAGAAGACTTAGATATGCAATATAGCTTTTGTTATGCAGGATTGTCTTCATTTTCTGGACAGAGAACCCAACGATTTTATAAATTTATATAGATTTTCTGCTACGAGAATTCATCAAAGTATTGCTGCATCATAATAGAATGTGCATTTCATCCCTCTTTCCTGTATATTTTCTGCTGCTGCTCTTACTGACTACAATTCCTCTACCTCATGTTCACTGTGGCCGCAACATTAATCTACCACCAGCATCCAAAATGCAGTAAAGCATGTACCTTCCACTTAAGAAAAACAATAAGACTTTTCCTATCAAGTTCCATTCAGTAATCCATAGACAACCAAGAAATCTCCAATGTTCCCCTTTGAACCAGAGTGCTTCGAGCAAATGTTCGTGTCCAATTAGAGAGAGAAATATACATAAGTTAATAAAATCAAGCAAAAACACTCATGGTTAAATATATCACTCAAATTTAAAAAGACATTAATGAATTGTATAATCATAGTTACATTTACCCTTAGCTTGCTCCGATGAATTTCGTGTTTTCTTTTCAACGTATCCATGATCATCGTCATCATCTTCTTCTTCAACCTCTTCCCCCTCCTCTTCCTCTTCAAATTCTTCTTCTTCTTCTTCTTCTTCTTCTTCTTCTTCTTCTTCTTCTTCTTCTTCTACTTCAATCTCTTCTTCCACAGCTTCTTCTTCTTCTTCTTCTTCTTCTTCTTCTTCTTCTTCTTCCTCTACTTCTTCTACTTCTTCTTCTTCTGTTTCTTGATCCTCAATGTTGTCGCCTTCCTCGTCATCGTGGGTGGCAGCTGGTGGTAGTGGCGGTGGTGGCATTAGAATCCGCGGTGGAGGGGCGATTATCTGTCTCTGGTTTGGGGGAATTTTCTGCGTCTAAAAGATAGTGCGTTTTTGCGTTTTAGCTCGTTTTCGTTTTGCGGTTGGAGTTTGGGGTTTTCAGCTTTAATGGGGGCCTGTTTTCATTATCTATGTATATTGGGCCCAAACCCTACTCCTTGATATACTATGATTACTCATCCATATTACATAAGTTGATTTTTTTTTTCCAAAAAAAAACAACGATTTTACTGTAAGCTTATACGGTTAATGATAAGTAAAAATTATAGTATATTTTACTCCTCTATTTTAAAAAAAAAAAACAGCGATTTTACTATAAGCTTATATGGTTAATGATAAGTAAAAATTATAGTATATTTTACTCCTTTATTTTATATTATTTAAATAACACGTTTTGAGTTAAATTAGTACATTTTTGTATTAATTATTTAAGTTATTTAATTTTATATTTTATTTCTAAAGGGGATTTAAATTGTACTAAATATTTTTTTATAAGTTTGAAGGACCTAAAATAAAGAAACAACTCAAAACAACCAACAAATTCCAACCCATATGGAATAAAGGTCAGTTCAAAACAAAACCAAAATCAAGCCTACCAGTGGACAACCCAAAGCCAGTTAGCCTAACAACACTACAACGAGAAACAACAAAACAATGCAGTAGTAGAAAGAAGCATTAAAAGGAGTAAAATGTGGAATTAAGAAAGAGAAAACGTAGAGTACAAAGGAGAAATTTAGCAGCCAAAATGTAAGAAGCCAAAGGAGAAAACATAAGGCCAAAACGACAGCAGGAAAAGAAGCACTAAAACAACACAGTAGAGGAGCAAAAATGCAAAGGAAAAAAATACAAAAGGCAAACACAACCAAGGGAGAAAATGCGTCAAAAAAAGGAAGCAACACGTAATGCAAAGGCAGAGAGCGACACGTAATAGCAACATATTAGATGATGTGTATTTTAGTGTTTTAATGGGTATTTTAGTGTGTTTTTAGTTGTTGATTAGATAATTTGTGCATGTTTAAGTTTAGAATTATGTCAATGTGATTACGTGTTTGTGTGTTTGAGTGTTATGTGGTTTAGAGCATATTATTGGACTTTAATTTTATGCATTTGAAATATTTTGATGTGTTTGTTAGTGGTCGAGATCAGATAAAGAAGAGCCTGAGAAGTTGAAGAAAGCTTGAAGGAAGAGTCAGGGTCACGATCGTGACAGAAGCAACCCAGATATGGCCACGATAGTGACTGAACGATAGGTGCTTAATTGATTTTGAAATTATTCCATAACAGTTAGTGATTATTGATATGAAATTACTTAAGATACTTACTTTGACTCACATGTAATTTTAGGCACAATTCGAAAGCAAAGAAGTTAAAGTGAGTCAAAAGCACAATATTTAATCCATTTTTTGAAGATTAATTTTCACTTGTCTTCATGGAGCAAGAAGAAGAAATTAAAAGATAAGAAGTAAATAAAAAGAAGAAAAAAATGCAAATAACGTAAGCTACATGGATTATGCATGCAGTTACGTTAATTAACAGCTGGGAATTAAATGAGACAAAATGCCAGTGTTGGAAATAGATGAAGGCAGTTGGAAGGAAGCAGTCCATGGAAAAAATAACGTAGCGTAGATGGGAAGTAGCAACATGCCAAAACGACAGTGCAAATCACTGGACAAAACGCAGACGACATTTGCATATCTTGTGTTACGTTTCACACAAATGACATTTGGGAAACGCATATGTAGTAGACGTTCAATATGCGATTTGCTTAAAACGCACGACACCAAGACATTTTCAGCGGAAGCAGCGAAGGGTTAAAAAGGAGTGAATAGTAGCTTGGACCAACAAATTAAATTATCACATCAACAGAACAGTTGCTGGCGAGTAGAGAATAGAGAGGAGGTGCAACACAAAAGGGGGTTTCGGTCGGGTTATTAGGGGGGCGGAAGCATTTTTCCGGGAGAGACCCATGAAGGGCTAGATGTCTTGACGCCGATTCGGAGGTGATATCAACACTGACGAATCAGGTTAATTGTATTTCATATTTTTGTTGTTTCTTTCTCTCCTATTGAATTGATTATGTTATCCTAGGCATATGAATTTGGGTTGTGTATGGATAATCAGATTTTCATTATTGTTCGGTTATTTATGTATGAACCCATTAGATATTATGAAAAGATGATTTTAATGTGAGATCGACTTAGACTCACCACCGCTACAGTAGTAGTCTAGTTATTTTATTTTGACCAGCATTACGACTCGATGTCATTGAAAGAGGGCACGATAATGACAAAAGCTCATTTTAGGGGTCTTGATCGTGACATCATTGCTACGATCATGACAGAACCTCATTTTCAAGGGTCACGATCATGATATACTTGCCACAATCATGACAGGCGCAATACAAACGTGGGGATCTACTTCCATTTCTATTTTTGAAGGGTCATTTTGGACTTTTTGGCCTGAGTAAAACCTAATTTTTACCTTAAAAGGCAAAAACACTATAAAAGGAAAAAAGAAATGACCTAATTAAGGCACCTCCATCTCACCAATTAAAGAAAGAAGCCAATGAAGACAAAAGAGGAGAGGAGAGAAGAGAAGAAGAAGAGGAGGAGGAGGAGGAGTTGTTGCCAGCCAACCATCCTTGCAAGTTAATTTTCTTTATTCTTCTTGCGATTATGTTATTTGATGTATGAGATGAATATAAGGATGATAAGTACTTGTTTAAGGAAGTTATAAACTTCATTTGGGATGTATTCTTAAATCAATTGTGATGTGATTACATTTGATGTTAATGTGTTTGGGTATTGTGATTGTTTGTTGTTTTTACATACTTCGATAACAAATCGAGAGAGTGAACCGATAGTAACATGATTAGGTTGGGTAATGAGAGTTAACAACCTAATAGATTACATAAACAATCAAATCGGTAATTATACAAAGAGAGATCTTGTGTGAGGATCCGATTGTCTATTAGAGTGCTTAAGAACTAATTAGAATATAAGTTGTTTTGTTAATTGAGAGATTGCAAATTCAAAATTTCAGATTCAATTAGGGATTATAATTTAGAGTTTAATAATTAGGTCTCGAAGGTAAATAATCGACCTTGTGAAATTCTAAGATCGATACCTATTAACAAAAAAATAAATTAACAACTAACAATGGGATAAATCCCCTCTTCTCATATTTTTTTTAGAATTTAAAAGTTCATTAAGAAGAAGAAGTATAGTGTACAGCTAAGGAGAGGAAACTCTCCCTCATGAGATCACACGACGACGTTCAACACTACAAACTCAAGAAACTAAATTGCAACATAGGAACCAAAGTTGGGAGGAGATTGTGCGACAACGTATCAATAATTAGGGTAAAACTCTCCTCTCCTTTCTCGATTCTTCAAACGATTACTTAATTAGATGGGGAGCTCTGGATACTGTGATGCGAAGATGGTGATGCGGCTTCTCTACGATCTATCTCTAAGTTGAAGAGATTTACAACTCAAGTAGGATGTCTAATTCTTTTTTTTTTCCTAAATCTTCAAAGAGTAATAAGCTTTATTTCTAATATTAAGAGTCTGGAAGGTACAACAAAGGATCTTCCTTTATTAACTCATTTGGTAGATCTCTCAAAGGTACTCCCAATAGCTTTCAAAGGTGATTCATATTCCTTTTAATCTTCTTTTACCCCTTCTGTCTTAAGTTTGTTTTCGAGAACTGCTTGAATTGCTTGAGTTGCTTAGGAAACAACTATGCATAGATAGTACTATTTACTTTACTGAATCCCAGGTAGATAGAGCCCCCCGAGGACTATATTCTCTAAGAGAGAGACAGTCTTCTACTACTTTGTTGTCCCAATTGATTTATAATTAGTTGTTCCCTAATATTTGCCTTAAAGAGTTCCATAAGAGAGATTAGGCTGTTAGAGCTCCCTTTCCACTATGCACTCCTTAACCTTCTTTTTGTTTGATTCCTTTAATATGAGCTTTGTTTATAGATGTTCCATTATATCTTAAACCTTGTTTAATTCAACCTCCTTAAAATTCCTCGTTGCCCTACTTGCAATTGACTTCCTCTAAGCTAAAATAGGGTATGGAAATTCAGGTCGAGGTTCCTCAATTTGCTCAATTACGAGCTCACTTTAAAGGAATTCCATAATTACTTGTCCTTCTCCCTTAGCTCCGCCTTCCTTCGCATATTCAAGTTTCTTTTCTTAGGTCTAAGTAATGGCCATAATCCATTCTTTTGAGTTAGACTCAGTATTGCTTGGAAGGGTTCCTACATTCCGAGTAGAAATTGCCTCCTCTAGTTGACCTATTTGGACCTTCAGATTGTGTATTGGAGGGGCGTGTTTTTTAGTGACTTGCTCAAATTTATTTTCAAGCCTCCTATGTGCATCCTCCATGCCTCCAATTATATCTAAAATCTTATCCAACTTGGACTCCATTGAGCTTTGTTTGTCTTGTTGGAAGGTTGATTGTCCTTGAGGTTTGAACTATCATCTATCATTGTTTGTGTTGGGCCCCGATTCGTATTAAGCATGTTTTATTTATTTTGAGGTTTATATTAATTAATCCTTTCAGTTAGAATAATTTGGGATTTTAGTGCTTAAGTAATAATTATAAATAGAAGGAATTTAGTTAAATTAGAGTGTATTTTAATAAGGTGTTAGACTTTAAAAGCATAAGATGGTGTTAAGGTGAGTTAGGAGGCCTTAGGAAATTAAGTGGGCTTTTAGCCTTTGAAATAGCATTTAAATGAAGAAGGAAGGAAGCCTTTGGGCTAGAGCCCATTTAGGGTGAAATGAAGAGAATGAAATAAACAAAAGGGAAAGAAATAAGAGGAGGGTGGAGTTTGCCGTGAATGAAGGAGGGAAAGCAACAAATTTTGACTAAAGAAAAAGCAAAGAAGAAAAGTCAAGGAGAGGGTTAGTGAGGTGTCGTTTTTTAGCTTAGGTTTAAGTTAGAATAAGAAGACCCACGAACTTGCTAGAAGAAAAGAAGAGAAGCTCGTTATTTTTCAAAGAAAGAAATAGAAGAGTGAGTTTCGGCCAAGCTAGGAGAAGAAGAAGAAGAAGAAGAAAAGAAGGAGCTTAGGTTTTCATGCTTTAGGAAGGTAGGTTTAAGGGTTTTCTTCAAGAAGAAAGTGGAAAGGAAGAGTTAATCTTCCATTGGAGGCAAAAGAAGGATTTCGTGGGTTTCATTCCTAAGGTAAGAAATTCGAAATCTTGTGATTTTGTAGCTAGGATTTTTCCTTTCTTGTTTCAAATGGGTGGTTGGAAGAATAAGGTAAGAAGAAAAAGGGGAGAAAAAAATCAGATTTCGTGTGTTAGGGATTTCGAAATTTATTGGTTTTATTGTTAGGTTTTATCCTTTATTGTTTCATCGTTTTGTCCACGGAACCCTCAAGCCATAACAGAAATAGAAAGCAAATCAGAAGTGAGAGTGGTATTAGAAGGGTTTAGTATAGCAGCAGGATCACTGCCATCATCTTCTAATATTTCAGCACCACTTGAAGGAGAAACTACATTCGTAGCTTGCATAACAACTCCTTTATCATCAATTCCTGCAAAATCAAGAAACACGCCTTCCTCAAGGCTATCAAGTGCAGAATCAACAGTAATATCAAAACAAAAGGATGCATCAAAATTTTGCGGAGTAGAAAGCCAACTATCTATCTCTAAACAATAGATACATGATATATCACCTTCACATGCACAAAAATCAGAAGAATGGGGTAAGGATGAACAAGTAAGTGCATCACGATGATTCACAACCCCATTGGGCCCATTATGTCCATTGTTACCATTATCACCATCCATGGTATCTTGCTCCAATTCAAAATCACTAGAAAATAAGTGTTCACTAGAGGTAGTTCTCTCGCTAGGTTCTTGTTCACTAGATGATAAATTCAACTCTTGTGAAATATGCTCCTCCTCAACAAGAACTTGACTTGCCCTCTCTATTCTCCTCTCTCTTCTAATCTTTTTCACTATCCTTTCAAGTTCAAGATTTAAAGTATTCAGAGGTAAAGCACTATCACTCCTAGGTATAAACAGTAACAATAAGAACGAGGTGCAAAACTGACTTACACAACAAGATTCAAGTAAAAAAAATGGAAGAATCTGATGAGTGCAAGTGTAAGTGTGTATGAATGTATGAGTATGGACAACGATACACTTTATAGTGTATGAAAGAGTGTGAAAACTTGTAATATGCACAAATAATGAAAGAATGTCAAAAAATTCACCAATATGCATAAAGAAACTGCAAAATGCAAATGGAAATGGACTATGCAATACCAATGCAAGTATGAGGCTCAACACATAAATCCTGGTCAATGTTACTTGACACTTAGTTACTAAGGAACCAATTTCATCGTTCCCTGGCAACGTTGCCTCTTGAAATAACCTGAATTTCGATGTCACCTTGGGTTTAATTCAAAATTTAACCAAGGATTGCATATAACGCAATCTCGGGTCGTTCTCTTTGAGGAACCAAAAAAAATGAAATTAATTTCTTAAGTAACTAAATGCAATGCAACCTAAACTATAGAATAGGATTTGATTTGATCAATTACCACTAAAATTGCAATGAATTAGAATAAACGTAAATGACTCGTTTTTGGTATTTTAAATTTAAAATGAGTGATATGAAATGATAGTGAGGGAATGTAAAAAGAAGAAACAACACAAGTAATTAACAATGATAAACGCAATCCTCCAATTCAATAGCGCAGGCATTCATCACTTAAACAGATATTGGAGTTAAACAAAATGAACCAAGAGTTATAATCAAGCTTTTAATCCAATAACCGAGTCACCTCGAATTGTTATAAAAATATTTTCCGAAATCTTAATCTACTAACTGCTAACAAAATAGTAAAATAGAATTAAGGATACTAAAAACTATGCTTAATTTTTACTCAATAATTAAGGAAACAGAATTAATACCAGCAACCGATATAACAATCCAATCATTTAAGCCACCTTGAATAATCACCAAACATTCATTAAAATCTTAATACCAAGTCTTGACCCAAAACAAAGTAATGAAATTGAACCAAAATCAGCACAATATCAGTTTCCAAATAATAACCCAACCATATAAATCTTCTAATTCAAAGATATAATCCATACATAACTCTAAATAATTAAATAATTATCCTAAGACCTAAGAATCACTAAATAATCAATGGATAGAAGATAAATGCAGTTTAAAATCCCCCTATAAAAATCCAAGCTCCTGCCATTGCCATTGAATCAAAGGATTAGGATGAACTAGCCACGAAAAATCATGGGAGAGGTTATCAACATGGTGCTCCGGCGATCAACCATAGAAGGTGGAAGATGAGGGTTCAGATTTTTGGGAGCTGAGGACCGACGACGAAGCTTAGATGGAGGACATTGCCTAGCCCAAACACCACGCACCACGCACCACTTGTGTTTTTTCCTTCTTTCCCAGACTAGATGCACCCCACATTGCCCTCCACGTTTTATCCAGCACCACGCTGCGCCTGTAGCGTGATATGACAAATTAATGTTGTGGTTTTTTTTCCACACAAAACCCTCGCAGACACCATGCAGCACCTCTCCACGCACACAGACTTGCAACTGCAAAATAAAGGAAACAAGTTGTAATTATGTGCTACTAATTGCTGACATCCTTTAGTTGAATTTAGTTGTTACCTGCTGATCAAGGTCCTTATGTACAAATCACATTCTCTTCAGCAAATTTATGCTCGACTTGATACTGTCAGTTGAAAACTTCTCAATGATAAGATTATGTTCAATGTGTTCAATCATCTATAGGAGTTGTTATAGAGGCTGCACCAGAATGAGTTGCAAGCCTCTAAATGAATTTACATTTGTCATCAACTCACTACAAAAAGTAACCAAGTAAAAACCCTCTTACTCCTCTTGGTTGGAAGTGTGATTCCATTTTCTCTGGTATTTGATGTGAATAAATTTCAGGGATGAAATGCTATGCTCTATGATTATTATTTTAACATCAAGAATTTGAAAGTTGGGTGATTGAACATATGGATTTTACTAGGATACAAAAGCTTAGTTTTAAGTTTTATATATAATATATTACTTTGACGAATATCTTTGCATACTTTTTAAAGCACTAATTTTGACTAATGTCATATAACACCTGTATTGGTAGCATTTACAACAAATTTCCAGTAAAAATCTTCCACGATTGCAATTGTCATTGAATGCCTTTTGAACCTTCAAAATGTGTAGAAAGGTTAAGATTGTCCATATTTAGTATTCACCAACTACCTGTAAGATCCAAAAAGCACCATCCCATACACAAAGGGCACATGAGCTTTTATTTTGTATTATACTATGCTTCTAGTAATGGCCTCACAATATTTTGGTGCACTACATTTGTAATAGCCCATTCCTACATTTAGGAATTTAACTGCAATATGAAGTCATATGAGTCATATTATATGAGAATACATGAAGTGCATTTCATTTAAATGCATCATATTAACATACATACATGAATTATGATTTAGTACACATTGCAAATGTTGGATCCCGTATTCGGAACCCAACTACAGATTCCCTCAGACGTCGAAACCGCAGACTAATCCGAAAATCCCAAT
>JANZXV010000002.1:29162729-29182428 GCA_027576455.1 Erythroxylum roigii
AAAAAGTACTATTCATTTGGTCTTTCTTTAGGCAAAACTTTGCAACAACTTATGACCTTCTTGATGGATGAATTTGTTTTTAAATCCTTCTAGAAAGTTATAGAGTTACCGTTTATGTTTCAATAGGCACTAAATTTGCGAAATTCGGATTTCGGGATAAAAAGTTATAAATGTACAAAGGTGGTCTGAAATAAAATATAACACCCTTTTTCTCATTTTATTTTCACTTCTCTATTTGACCTCCGAATTGTACGATTTTCAAAGCATTAGTTAACTCGTAAAATTTTCTATCCTTTTTTTTTGTAAAATGAGAGTGTCGGGTTTTAGTTGGACCTTATGGACGATGTGTGACGGTTTTGTATGTAATTTCGCTTTTTGTGATCTTCAAAGATCCGATTGAAACGTTTTCTGTTTTTATTTGACCTAGTGGCATGGAATTTCGTATTAGCTTAGGAATCGGATTTAATTATGGGCCCTAAGCAGATCAATTTTATTTGAGGATAATTAGGGTAAATTCATCAAGTTTTGTTCGGATGACGTTAAATTAAGTTCGATTTGAGGTTTCTTTCATGGTGAGGAATCCCTTCCTTATGACGCGCGCGTCCAGATGTCACGTAGGACGTCGGACCCGCGACTCACCGGGGAGGGGTTCCAACAGTTTGTCCACAAGAAGTTAGGGTGATTCTTTCACCCAGGGTTGTTAAGTGTTAGATTAGGGGTTATTTCCCCCTCCTCATCCGTATTGAGCTCCCATGTAATTCACTTACTCTAGATTGCTTTCCTTCATCAAGAAACAGTCCACCATATCATGGCCTATCTGTCCACAAAGTTCGCACTTTAGTTGCATGGCTTTCACCAGAGCTAAGGACGAAGCCTTCATGTTATTAAGTTGTCGGGTTAGGTTATCAATTTTCACTTGCATTTCCATTATTTGATCAACAACTAAAATTCCTTTTTGTTCTTGAAAAGTAATAGTTTGTCTACTCCGCTTGTTCGTCTATAGACAGCTATTACTCGCCATCTCCTCCATCAGCTCTTCTACTTCATCTACTATTTTTCTCATTAGTGATCCTCCTGAAGCTGTATCAGTTGTGCCTCTCGTATATGGGGTTACTCTATTATAGAATCTTTACAACAAGAATTCCTTGGGGAAGTTATTGTGTGAGAATTTCCGTTGTAAATCCTTGTATCTTTCTTACACTTCATAAATTGATTCTCGATCACTTTACTGGAAGTTCGTAATCTCTTTGATGATTTTCATGGCCTTGGTTAGGGGAAAATACTTATCTAAAAAGGCACGAACTAGCTGATCCCAAGTCGTGACATTGGCTGGGTTGAGAAAACGATACCAAGCCTTTGCTCTATCTCTAAGGGTAAAAGGGAAAAGCATAATTCTGACTGCATCTTTCGACATCTGATGGTACCGAAAGGTATCATAGATTTCAAGGAAGTTCACTATATGTGCATTAGGATCTTCATTTGTTAGTCTATAAAACTGCACGTTCTGTTGAAGCATGTTTAGGAGAGTTGGTTTGATTTCAAAAGATGCTACTTGTCCGTGTGGCCTAGCTACTCCTTAGTTAGCTGCATTGAACCTGGTCTCATGAAATCCATAAGGGTCCGTTATTGATGTCCTTGGTTCGCTGCGTTGTCCAAATCTTGCTAAAATTCCTCAGCTATTGTTGCTTTTGCGATTTCCTCTTCTTCTTCACGATGAGCTTTCCTAATGGATTGTTCTAGTTGAGTTAACTCTAAATTTAAGGTTTTAGCTGCACTACTCGATCTTCTCATGATTCTTGTGTTCATGCAAGAACACAATTTCAGAAATAGAAAGAAAAATGAAAAAATTAAAAACTGACTAATCGCCTCTCTGGCAACGGCGCCAAAAACTTGATCTAGTTATCTCGATGTATGTAAGTTTTAATTAATTAACCTCGATAACTCATAAGCGAACGGGTCGTTCACGTAGTACCTAAGGTGTCAATCACACGAGGAGGGATAATCTAATCCTAAAATCTAAAGCCAAAACAAATCGTTGAAATTCAAATTCCACGAAACTAAAACAAGAATGCAATTCAATCAAGCTATTCAATTCAAGAATCAATCACGAAAATATTAACAATTTAGCAATTGCAATGCACACTCAAGAATCAACCTAAGGAACTACTAATTGAGAGAAAAGGGGTTTTACCTATCTTTAACGCTATCCTAATCAATTATAAATTACTAGATTATTAGTTTTAGACGATCCTAGGGTTGATTACTCTCTCTCGAGTTATAACCATTAACCCTTATTTATAAACCCTAATCAGACTATGGAAGTTGCAATTTCTCAATTAATAACCTATTCAAAACCCTGATTAGATATCAAGTTGTCTAATAAACTATCAGAAGCTATTGCAAGATCTCTCTTCACACAATTTACCGATTTGATTTAATTCTCGTTCTATTAAATCACCTAACTCTTGTTAGATGAATTTAATTAATTTTCACTCGATTCACCCTCTCAATTTATCACCGAATTATGCAATTGCATAAATTAAATCACAATAAACCCAGTAAAACATAAACAATCCAATTTCATTAAATCAAAAATAAAACCCCGAAGGTGAGTTTAGAACGTCATCAATATCCACAAAACCTATCATCAACTATCATTCCAATTCTATACAATAATAAAATTGAAAATAACAGGAAATACGAAATTGAACGGACGATGGGAGACAACAACATCAGGAAACTCCTAATCTGGTAAGTACGTTGAGTCGACTCCTCCTCTTCTCTCTTCCTTCTTCTCTTTCTCTATCTCTCGATAATTCTCTCTAGGGTTTCTCTCAGAAGTGGCTAATGCCAAAGCTGCCTCTCTTCCTTTGTATTATTTTTTAAATACCTTTTGTGTTCTGAGTAGCCCTAGGTTTTTTTTAGGGTCAAAAAGGTCCAAAAAACTCTCAAAACTTGACTTTTTTGAGTATCTATGTGTCTGTCCGACGCAGGCCACGATCGTGGCCTTGCATGCCATGATCATAGGTCACGTCTGAGTCTTCTTTCACGATCATGGCAAGCAAGCCGCAATCGTGGGCCAACTCTAGTGCTTCTGTCATGATCGTCGCCTGTTATGCCACAATCGTGAGTCGTTGTTTTGGCCCAAATGTCTCTGATACTTCTCCATTCTTCGTTTCTGCTAAAACACATCAAGGTACCACAAAAACATAATAATTAAGCTCAAAGACTTGTACTAACCCATAAAACACTTAAAACATAAATAATTAACATACTAACACAATTCTAACCTAAACACATACTAAACGATTAAATTAACAATTAAATACATATCAAACTAAACTCTAAAACACAATGCAATTCATACTTATCAAAATAATATTCCCACGGTGCCTTTGTATGCTAATTCAAGAAGTCGCCAACAGGATGTCGGCCTTAAATTCTTAGAATACAGGGATTTAACTTTGAAGTTGAAACTAACGAACCAAATTATGCCTTAAGGGGTAACTTTTTTGCTACAATATGTAATCTTAGACCCAACTTTGCTCCTCATAAATAAGGCTAAAAATGGATATGGAAGTTATTAAAGAGTCAGTACGGGGGTTGTATGGGCCTAACTTGAGACACATTGGTCATCCAAAATTTCATAAGCCTTATCCGGGGCATATTGAATATGAAAATATATTTTCTCATGGTTACATAATTCACGAGTGTTCCTTGTTTTCTGGTGAAGATGGCCAATTAACCATCAAGCACATTACTAAATTCACCATTTGATATTAAACTTTGAAAAAATTTCAAGGTATGAAATTTTGTGATTTTTATAAATTGGTAAAGTAGAGGATAAGCCTTGGAGCAACTGGGAAAGTTTCTCTTTTGTGACTATAATGTCACAGGTTCAAGTCAAGGAAATAGTCTGTTTATAAAAATACAAATGGAAGGCTATATATATTATAAACCTCCCTAGATCCCCGCAAAGCAAGGAGCCTTATGTACTGAGTACATTGACTTTTTATAAATTGGTAAAGTGTCTAAATACAAGGAACTTCTTAATTATTGGCTGTAATTTCATAAGAGCACAACAAGGTGGAGTAAGGCTAGAAGGACAAGAGTTCAGTTGATACTTATTTTACAAAAAACAAATTCATACAATTCAACTGTGGTTGAAGTTAATATCCTTGAAACCTGAGTTTGCCCCTCTCTAGAGTGAAATTCTAGAGTTAAAAGGAAAATACAAGCACCAACTGCTCAGATTCAATACATGTTTACACCTCTAAAACAAAGGAAATCTTTGAATTTTTGTCATAGAAAAAATTCATTACTTTATCATCGAAGCATAGAAATTTTCACAAATGAAGAAATCAAAGGGAGGGAGTAATGCAAGTATCATAATACATGTAATCATCCAACAAATTCATGTTGTAGATTCAAGAATGTTATCTAAGAATGAATCAACAAGGGGATTATATTGTTTGCTGAAGCTGATCGAACCATGTTCGTAGATGAAGATTCATTCCCATTGGTTGTAATTGTGAATTTTACTGAGTTTGATTTATAGTTTTTATTGGATTTCAAGAGGAACCTAACGAATAAAATTTTGCAAAGAGGTGTTATGGTAAATGTAGAAGTCAAATTTTGAATACAATAGATCATGGAGAATTCCTAAGATATAGAAGGGTGTGAGAATATTTAGTTAGTTTTGAGGGGGAAGAATTCTCAGTAGAGAATGAAGGTCAGTTGGAAGATTTAGAGTTTGCTCCTACAAACATTGATAACTTTGAAAGTCTAAATGTCTTCAACACTATATATTTGGTTTGCTCAATCAAACGTATACAGGGGCAATTATTGATAGCTTAGGTAAAATTCGGCTCATTTGGCCTAAAGAAAAAAATGTTTATTTATGTGAAGATTTTCAGAAGTCAACTAAATTGTTTAGGGACTTCCTAAGCATAAGAAGTAGCGAGGAAGTCCAAAAATTGGAAAGGCTAGACATTTGATACATAATTGATTATACTTTCACCCTACATCTTATTTAATACTCCACAAGTTGCTAAAATTCATATGTGAGACAAAACAAATAAAGAAAAACAAATGAGTTAAAAAATTACAATATATTATCACATTCGTAATATGAAAGAAAGGAAAAGAATTATTTGTGGTCGGTAATAAGTTAGGTGACTAAAAGCTACTAGACCTGGCCTGAAAATTTTCATAGACGGTTGAATTTACCTAAATCAACCTTTAAACTATTGGCCAAGCTCAAGCCTTATGCATTTTAGGGTACCTTAATTTGATCAAATTCTCTTCCACCAACTCTACCGTTAAGTCTCACCAATGACTCCATCGTCACTGTCACATCAATTTGCATAAGTTTACAAGTTAATATATATGAGCATGTTGATAGCAAAAAATGTCATTTTTTTATTTAGAAAGACCAAATTCCCCTATATTCCTATCAGTGAAATAGCTAACCAAAGATTAAGATCTTTTCTTTTCCTTGTAAGGTAACAAATCAATAAAAGGAAAAAAAAATAAACAAAGAAAGGGCAAAACAAAGAAATGATGTGGTTATCATTAAACTATAAGAAATCATAAATGGGCATGCAATTTTGACCTAGGAAATTGTAGGGACTATAAGAAATTCAGAAAAGCCAAGAGAGAGGAATGCAAAGCAACCTCGATAATAATACAAGTTTCGAGCCCTTCAATGGAAAAGTATTCCTCATAAAGTGATCGATCAACTTTAGTTGCCTTTGTTCAATACCCATCTTTAAGTACAATCATTAGATCTATGAAAAAGAATCCATTTTATTGCTCTTTTGGAATGGAAAACAGAGGGAAAAAAATAGAAAATTCTATGTTCTAAACAAAACTATTAGACTTTGGACTAGGCTTGAAAAGCTCAAAAATAAAAATAATTTATACCCAATTTAAAACTTGGTTAACTCGAGTTAAGCTTGTTGGCTTTAAACATATTAGGTAGGCCATCATTGCCATCCTTACCCTACTCCAAGAAAATCAATCTCTTATTGTCGATGAAGTTTTATGACACATTAAGAGAAATGAAGTAAATAAGAAACTAATAAGAGTTCATTATTAACTTAATATGTTATTAGTTAACTATGTAATGTTGTCTTTAGTTATGTAGTTAGATTAAGTGAAAATTATTGTGAGTTTTTAAGATATTATTATGAGATTAGTTTCATATATTGTTGATCTTTGAGAAAACTCCTCGAGAGTGGTTAAAGTGTTGTTAAAGCTTAACCGTATTAAAAGAGCCATATAAACACCTTCAAAGAACTTATATATTTGCTCCTCACTATTGAAATAAGAGTGTTATATAGTTGCTCTTCACCATTGAAGCAACATGTATATAGTGGTTTCTCTTCACTCATTGAAAAGAAGGTTTAGTGAATAAATTCCCAAGTGCAATTTAAGGGTGGATATAAGTCAAAGAAGTTCAAACGACTAAAATTAATCATGCATATTTTACCCTTACTCTTTATACTTAGTAATCAAGTATTGGTATAATGTGTGCTCTTGTTCATATTATTACGTGAACCAAATAGCAAAACCATATAAGGTATATAGGTTAGATATCTAAGACTGTATGACTATTAAATAAAAATAGAATAAGGATACTTTGCTATTGTTTGTACCATTGTTTCTAGTTTAACAACGACAACTATTGATTTATATTTTAATATTGATCGTATTGAACTTATCCTTTTTCTTTTAAGTATATAAATTAATAATTCTCATATATACCAAATATTTGTTAAATTTTTAAAAAGTTATATTGCTCTAAAGTCAACTGATTCAGTATCCACTCTGGTATCTTAAAATTAATGAGTAATATCAAACCATAGGTTCATAGTTACATACCTAATAATAATTGAGTTAAAATCATGGTACACCTGGGGTTATCTTTTAACCAAAAGGGGCAAAGCATTCATAGATAACTATATTTTGATTGTAGTGATTATGTGTATTAGGAAACTTGGTATGAATTTTTTTTCTTATAAATAGAAGCATAAACTTATATCAATTTTAGAAAAGGATCTTAGCATAAACTTATATCAATTTTAGAAAAGGATCTTTCTTCCTAATGAAATCCTCCATTATAGACATGATTTTATCTAAGATAAAAATTGAGTCGAATAATAAAAGGGCAACTTAAACTAAATATTGAGGTTATGTATATTTTGTTTTTTACTTTAGGTAAAAAATGAATTTAATCCAATATGTACATGTGAAATTGCTCATGATATTTAGTACACATTAGAGGGCACACATGAAGCCACTAATTGATTAAATGAAAGTAGAGTAAGTATGATAGCTCATTAACATGAATTATTATATATGAAGCATGATGAACACATTATATATGTGGTGTGTCTGTATGTATGTCTATGTGTGTATCTATATATGCATGTATGTTTCGTTGATATCATCAATACCTTGTAATGACTTGTTAAGACATGTTAAGATTATATGGAAAGTTTTTTAGGCCATCATTAAAAGCATAAGAAGCCAAGGTGATGATAAGTTAAGAGGTGATCTTCATACTTTCACTAAAAGAGTTAAGAGGGTCATATCTCACTTACCAGATGAGATTGAAATGGATTTATCACGCTTTAATTTTTCAACTCATTTAAATAATTTTGTTGAAAGTTTTGATTTAAATTTGTTTATCTTTTACTTTATCAATTTTCTTGCAGTTTATTATAAATAAGAAAGGGATAAATTTTAACACTATACTAATTTTGAATTAGTTTCCTTGCTTAAAATTTCTTTTATCATACATACTTTATTTCCATACTAGTGAAGCTTTGGAAGTTATTTAGCCAAAAACTATTAAATAATAAAAATAAAATCAATTATGTTTGCTATAAATTCTTATAAAGTTTTATATATCATAAATCAACATTTGTTACATTTACTTTTTATGATGTTTAATTAGGTTATTTCGTATTAGTCATGTGTTGCCAAATTTGTATTATGGTTCCAAGTAATAATTTGGCTTAATTAAAAGTTTTAGAAGGTTACAAATCACATTCAAAAAACATAAATATAAATTCTTAGGTTTGAAATTGATTTTGTGAAATTAGGGAGTTTAAAAGAAACGATAACTTTAATGTGAATTAAACAAAAGCATGCTAAAAATAGTAAAAAAAATGTGATCGAATACTTTAGAATTTTTACCAATAACTTACAGTAAAATATACTTGATTTTTTATTATTTAAAAAATAAATAACCCTATCTTTCAACAAGATTTCTACTGAATATTGTTGTTGTATTTTTATTATTGTTGTATTTCATCTTTTATTTTTATTCTTTACCTTGTTCTATCTTTATTATATTATCTATTGCATTACTTTTTCACATTCCTCTTTATCTATTGTTATTTTTATTATTAAATTTATTATTTTAATATGCTTTTTATTAATATTTATTTCTATATTTATTATATATATTTTTATCTTTTATTTTAGTCTCATTTTTTTCCCTATAGTTTAGTCAAAGCAACTTCTAGTTAGGAATAAGGCCGTAGATTATTTGACTTTTCCATTTCTACGTTTCAATGGGAGTTTTATTGGAATATTATTGTTGTTGTTAAAGACGACGAAGATGATATGAGATGGAGTGTTAAATTTTATATTAAAAAGTATAAAAGATAAAATAATTTACACTAATTCCTAGCAATTATATATTTAAATATATGACTCTACAAAGTCTAAAAGAAGAACGTAGTTGCAATAGTTCAAACTTAATTTGTTACAATTATGGATATATTATTATAAATTATCATTTTTTTTATAAAACTATCCTAAATTTCTAGCAAGTGTGAGGGTTTCATTTATTCGTGTTTTCCTTATAAATTCCTCTTGAATACATAAGCTGTAGCCTAACAACCTAATGGTTAGCAGAGAATATTATTCGTGTTTTCCTTACCATCTCAATTTAAGTGACTTTTATTTTTCTGTAAAATGAAATTTATCCTTTGTATATTTTTTAAAAATAAAAAAGTAGTGTTGAATGAAATGGATTCTCGGACAAGTAAACTAAAATCTTTTATCCTTTATAATTGTTAGACACTAAACAATATAAAATGGGAGAAAAATCATTTTCAGTTCCGACCCGACCGCATGGGACCGATAAAGACTAAAGAGCACTGTCTCTTTGCTGCCGTCCTTAACTAGGCGTATATCAACCGACGATCGCGCAACAAATTATGGTCGTGTCTCAAAAGCAAACAAACTCATACAAAATCGTAAGTCAAAGCCCTTGACTATATTTTTAAATTTATGAAATTATATATTATTTCTTTGCTCGCTGCACAAGAAAGAATGTGTTGTGGAAGAAGATAAGTGGGACCAGCATAAAACGACTCTCATGTAGACCGTCTGATCAAGAGTCTTCAATCCCAAAAGTACATCCACTGTTCTTCTCATCATAAACAACTTCAGCTATTGGTAAAGAAAGAGTGAGTTAATGCAAACTAAAATGCAGACATTGGCTCTTCTTCTACTGTGGCTTCTCCTATTCGACTTGGTCCGCTTTCCTTCTCAAGCTAAACCAGGTGAGTTTTTACCTTGTTCTTTGTATTTTTGGTATCTCTTTTTAAGTAGTTTCTTGTCTGGTTTTGTATTGGTCAAGCGATTGATAGGTCTATCTGCAGTTTGGATCTTTTTGGTTGTGGAGGAACTATGGAAAAGAAAAGGAATTAATGTAGCTTAGTTTGCTTCACTGAGTACCACTTGACCAAACTACAACTGACAAAACTCTAAAAACACATGAGTGGGCTGCGATTAGTTAATGCTAAAACTGGTTTTGTTGGTTTCTAGAAGCATGAACACGAAGTTGGGTGAACTAATTTCAAAATTGTACGGAAGTAAGCGGTAGTGGAATCAAAAACTGCGAGATTTTATAGTTTATCAAGCTTTAGCTTTATGTGTTACTTCCAATCTACAAATGAAATTAATCAGGGTTGACACAAGTGATGATTGCGGTATTAGTTCTGGATTTGCTAATGGTTCTTTACTAATATGAAAAGGAAATGTTTTGGATTTGCTTTTTTCTGGAAAACATTGAAGGTGATCTTCCAACAATAGAACAGAAGATCTGGTGCTGTATTCCTATAGGTTTATTGGAGTCTTGGAGACAAAAGTATAGTCTGGTCAACTACTTTTGGGGTAAAAGAAGGACATTTATGCAATAAAAAGGAATTACTACTTCACTTCAACATTAGATGCTTGCGTAAAGAACCATAGTCTTTGCTGCATTCAAGTTGGAGACCACTTAATTGTTCTACTTTAGATACTCTTTCTATGTAACCAACAAAATCTTTTCCATTAATGTAGCACCATGGGTCATGCGCATAAGTTGCGGATCGCGGGTAGATGTCCATTCACCACCAACCAATACACTTTGGTACAAGGATTTTGCTTATACAGGAGGGATTCCTTCAAATGCTACACTTCCCAGGTTTGTCTCACCCAGACTTACAACATTACGCTACTTCCCCTTGTCCGAAGGTCCCAATAACTGCTATAACATTAGGAGAGTGCCCAAAGGGCACTATGCTGTGAGGGTCTTCTATGGATTAGTTGCACACCCTAACTTTGATGATGAACCACTATTCGACATTTCGGTCGAAGGCACGCAAGTATATTCTCTGAAATCTGGCTGGAGTAGTCATGACGACCAAGTATTTACTGAAGCTCTTGTCTCTCTTACTGATGGTACAGCATCTATCTGCTTCCATAGTACTGGTCATGGTGATCCAACTATACTTTCAATAGAACTCCTTCAAGTTGATGATAGAGCTTACAATTTTGGCCCTGGATGGGGTCAAGGGACAGTACTCAGGACAGTAAAAAGACTAAGTTGTGGTAATAAGAAGTCTAAATTTGATGCAGATTACAGTGGGGATGTTTGGGGTGGGGATAGATTTTGGAGTTCCATACAAACTTTTGGTTCAGGTTCTGATCAAGCAATAGTTAGTACAAGAAGAATTCAGCAGGCTTCAACTATGCCAAACTTTTACCCAGAAGCTCTTTATGAAACAGCTCTTATTAGCACTAACCGTCAACCAGATTTAACATACACAATGGATGTAGATCCTAATAGAAATTATTCAATCTGGCTGCACTTTGCCGAGATTGACGATTCTGTAACTGGTGTGCAACAAAGGTTCTTTGACATATTAATTAATGGAGTTGTTGCATTTGAAGGAGTGGATATTGCTCAAATGAGTGGTGATCGTTATAAGGCTCTTGTACTTAACACCACAGTTGCTGTCAATGGGAGAAGTTTAACAATAACCTTGCATCCTAGAGAAGGTAGTCATGCCATCATTAATGCCATTGAGGTGTTTGAAGTAGTTTCCGCTGAGTCCAAAGCCATAGTTGAAGAAGGTAGAATTGTCACATGGTTGCCTTTTTATTTTCTTTATTTCTGGCTACTATTGCCATCCTCACATCCAATCATCTTCTTCAATTGATGAATTGAAATACACATGATTTTTTATTCAATTCTTTTTTAGCAAAAATATGGTTGTTGCACATTCAAATGTTTGTGAAATGTAAACTATTGTTGATTTAATATGATTGTGTTTTCATAGTTAGGGCATTACAGGCATTACGGGATGCTCTGGCACTTCCTCTTCGATTTGGGTGGAATGGTGATCCATGTGTTCCGCAACAACATCCGTGGAGTGGAGTGGACTGCCAGTTTGATAGAGCTAGCAGCAAATGGTTTATTGATGGACTGTAATTTCTTATCTCTTTGATCTTTTCTTTGAGCTTAAAACCATCAGATATTGTTCCTCTTGATGAACCATCTAGTTTGTTTAGTAAATTCATTAGCTTGCATAGGGTGAATACGAAACAATTTTTTCTTTATGTTGGCACTAGATTTGGCATAACTCTTTGTTTTTTGCAATATATGCAAAGTGAAAGTCGAACTCTGCCAAGAATTCCTGCCATTGTATGGGGGAGCTTTGGCTGCCTAAGAAAATGGCTCACTTCAGTCTTATCTGTCTTAACTGCATAAGACCGAAAAAAAAAGAAAAAAGAAGAAGACAAAGTGAATGTATAATAAATAAAGGTAACGGTTATTTCGTTCCTGATAGTTATTTCTTTGATCATTGGTTGACAGTATACTTTGGATCAGAACTGCCCTTGGTTTCATTCATGTTTAAACGTGGCTTCTTTAACTGCATTTCCTGACCTGATAAGTGATGTCAGATTATTGCATTGATGCTTAACACAGTAAAAAGATATTTTTACGCTGTGTTTGATTATATGGACAGCGGACTTGACAACCAAGGTTTGGGGGGCTGGTTACCAAGTGATATATCCAGACTTCATCACTTACAAAGCATGTAGGTTTCATAAACGTCCCTATCCTTTTGACATTGAAAATTTGGGTGGGTTTATGAACAATGGAAAATTTTGTTGCTTCTTATGCCTTTCATCTAACGTTGGATATTTGTAGAAACATGAGTGGTAATGGCATCCGTGGACCCATTCCATCATCAATCGGAAAAATATCTACTTTGGAAGTTCTGTAAGAGCCTCATTTTTATTTGTATGATGCATTATTTCATTAAATATTCAATTTTGATTTATGTAGTTCTCTTCATTTTTTATTATAATTAAGTGGTTTGGAAAAATAATAGCATCATCTTTTCTGCAACTGATAAGGCTTTTGACCATTTGCTGATGTTTCTTTTTTCGTGAGTTCTAATTGGTTGCCCGTGAAGTGTTAGGGCTAGTTTATCTGACTTGAGTAAGTCTGCCTTCAAAAGATGTTACACCATCCTTCTAGGCCTCACAATTTTAAGGACTATTTTTTTGTCAATTCCTTGATCTTTATGTCCTTGTCCTAATTCATTGAGGGTTTTTTTTTCACAAAATATGCTGTGGACTAGTCTCCTTTAAAGTCAAACATCACTATGTTCACATGAGTCCTGTAAATATAATTTGTTATTCACTCTATCATAATCATCTTTCTGTGGGTATAATATCATCTATTCCACTGTATTTGGAGCGTTCACTCTTTTGGTGTATCATGCTAAAATCTCTCTAAAATTTGTGGCATGAGTTGATGACAATGTCCATTTGTTTGAGGTCATTCAAGAAATGTGCACACATACACGTATATGTATATATTGATCTATACATAGTTCTGTATATATAACCATGCAGTTTACACATGGAATGCATGGGAATTTCTTTATTGGAAATGCTAAGTTGGATAACCAGTTAAGCACATAGTAAAAGTATGCTATAGAAGAATCCAATAGAGCCAGTATAATTTATAGAAGTTGCAAAGAGTTGGAAGGTTTTATGTAGTAAGATAAAGGCTAATAAGTACTGATTGCACTTTAATTTCCCTACCACTAAATTTTGCAAGATGTGTCAAAATCTTTCTAATGTTTTCCACACTTGAACAACCATCCAAATTGAGCGGGGCTTAAACTCTGGAAGAAACTATTGTAACCATGAGCATCATCTGTAAAACATAACAACAGGCTATTAAACTTTGCCAACATTATATATGTCTATGTACTAGTATGGCATTATTACTTTGAAATTCGATGTATGGGTTAATGTCAATCCCAAACACCGTTGTACATTTTCCATAGAGTAATGCGTAAAAAGAGGATGAGCTGGTTACTCTTTTCCAGTAAATGGTTTTAGTGATTTTATGAATCCCTAAATTCTACCGTGTTGATCATAAGGTCAAGATGCCCTTTTCTACCTCTTTCCCGTCCTTCCTTTCAAATCCTCATTCATCTCTTGTATAACATTGTTCTGCACCATAACTGACCCAAAAGGATCCTTGCACGTGAGCCTTTATATGATTGTGCTTTGCATGTGTAGTTAAAAATCTAACTTGATCATGTAGAAGATATGCATGAGTGGACTATGTTTCTGGAAAGAGCATTATTCCCTTAGTTCAAAATGGTTTCTAGAAAGCCTGTTGAGACCAGAATAACCAATACAAAGGAGTCAACAATTTTGGAAAAGAAATATGTGGCACTGATAATTATTTAAGCTTTCTTACAGTTCTATCTTTAGAACCTCAAGTTCAAGTGAAAATCCTACTCTATATGCTCAATCCTAATCAATGAAGTCCCAGCTTCACCAAGGAAAAAGGAGAATATGTGGTTTAAGGAAAATAAAGGGCCTAAAATTTTTTAGTGCCGAGAGGATAGCAGACAACAATCTTAAGGAATTCAAGAAATTAAGTTGTGGTAGTAACGGTAAAGGAATAATTAAATCAAATTGCTGATATAATTAACAAACTCATAACTGCACACAAATCCCTTCCATATCAAAAAACAAAAAGTGCATAAGGGTTTCTTCTCTAACTTTTCAGAATCTTTCCGATGTGCTCTATGATACATTTAAAACTACTCATTAAGCTTAATGAACATTTTTCCGATTGTTTAAGATGAATAACATTTGTGCACAAAATTTTTCAAGTAACGAATATATAAGTGTTTTATTTGATTCTTTGTGTGTATTTATGTTGTCATTGGCGAAGTAGAAACTTTTTTATCTTACTGATATTCCGTTCTTCCCCTCTGGAGAAGGTCAAGTGAAAGACACATACTGTTAAGGTACTTAGTTTTTAGAGTTGCTAAAACTGTGCAGTTGTAGTCCTTGGCCAGTGTCAGTGGAGGATTAGAAAGATGACTAAGTTGATTTCAATGTTGGACTAGTCTTAGTCTGAGTTGCATCTTTTCTTTTAGTAAACATGCATAGCCAGTGGTGAAGGCTTTTTTTTTTTTTGGGATTTGTAGAATATTTGATCATATCCAGTTCAATGGCAGGGATCTTTCTTACAATTTTTTCAATGGCCCGATTCCTGAAAGCCTTGGACAGTTGACTTCATTGCAAAGGCTGTAAGATTTTTTCCATGGCCAATAAAGTAGTGATATTTAAAATGTTGGGTAGATGACACCTATCAACTTCTTGCAATGCAGGGATCTCAATGGGAACTCTCTGTCTGGAGAAGTACCAGCAACATTAGGAGGAAGGCTTTTACATAGAGCTAGCTTCAAGTATGCTTTCAATCATATTGTTCTTGCTGGTTTTTCCTTAGGTTAATGGCAGTACACTTAACATTCTGCATGAAATTCCATACGCCCTTTATGAAGAAATAGCTCTATTATTGTCTAGTTTTGGGGGAAAGAAATCTTAAGAGGGATGGGGAGGGCTGGGTCAGAGAATATTGTCCTTACAGTAGCCGTTCGGCTCCAAAGAATGTTATGAAAGTAAATAGCTTCTAAATTTGTTGTTAAAAAGTGAATGCTTGATGTGTTTACTTACTGCAGTTGTGCAGTTTCACAGATAATGCCGGTCTTTGTGGTATACCTGGGTTGCCCACTTGTGGGCCTCACCTTTCTGCTGGTGCAATAGTTGGCATTGCATTTGCTGCTGCTGTGGGATTCCTCCTCCTGATCACCTGTTCAATTTGTTGGTGGAAAAGACGGCAGAATATTCTCCGGGCACAGCAAATTGCAGGTATTCGTATCAGCAACAATTTAAGAAGCAGACGATTTTAAAATCTCTGTAGCATGTGACATCTGATGTTTAGCATAACATACTGCTTCGTATTAAAAAAAAGAAGCAAAAATAGGAAAACATTAGTGCATGCATAGAACTTCCAACTTTTAGCAAGTGGTTGGTTGATGATTTGGGCTTAGCATGAAAACGTTTGGCTATAGTTCTCTTCTCCTTTTGCTGGTGAAACAAATAGCTCGGAGAAGAAGATACAATTAGGTTCCTTTATTTACATTTTACTTATTGTGTACAGCAAGGGGTGCTCCCTATGCAAAAGCAAGAACCCATTTGTCGCATGATATACAGATGACAAGGCACCATAATTATGGGCATGCACGGACGGCTGTAGAAAATGGGCCTAGCTTACTGTCATAGTTATTTCGCAGCAAATGAAGTCTATTTGGAATACTGTGAACCTGATAAACGGCCAGCAACTGATGCTGGCTTAAAGTGTTGATTCATTCAAATCGCCAAGTTGAAAAAGTGAGAAGTGTTTATCAAAGGTCGCAATCCTTGATGGCTGCAAGTGCTGCATGAACTTCAGTATCTTTGTACATTTTGCTTCAATTCATTGGTTTGAGTAGTACTTACGGTTGCTTTTGGTGTCAAAGGGACGAATGATGTATTATAAAGTAAGTTGCATAACAAGTCACCCTTTAGGCTGTGTTAGAGACTATGATGACGACTATGTGTCTACGTAGCTTATCTTTGGCAACAGATTCCTGTAAAACATTTTCTTTCTTTAATGCTCTCGTTCGAGGAAGTGTTGTCCAATCTTGATTCATTACTAACGGTTATATTATATTTGCCAAAATCAACAAGAAAAGCACGTCATGATGTAAGATAAATAGAAGAATTATTATCTAGTGGTTAAAACTCACAAAATAAGAAATATGATTGATAATAGGGTGTTGGAATATAAACTTTCAAGGCTGAATTTTAGCTGAGAAAGCAAAATTTTCGTATTCTGTATAGCTAGAATTTTAAGGGTTGATTGTTGAAAATTTAAGCTTAGAATTTCAGGGTTTAATATGGCTAGAATTTAGGTTTGAGAGGGCTAGAATTTAGGTTAAAGTTGCTAAAATTTAGTGAAGAACACAAAGCATGGATAGTAGGAAACTAGAAATCACTCGTAGGATCTAATAATCACTCTTAGAAGAAAACATCACGCCATCTAGTTGAAATTCAAGTTTGTAAAAAAATTACAAATTGCTTCTTACTAATGAAAGGCTGAGTACAAATATATATATAATTCTTAGAATCCTTATTCTAGTAGGAAAATGGTTTCTAATTTAAATACTATTAGAATAGAAATTCTTTCTTTTCCTAGTTGCTGATTTTGATCTAGTTCTTCTTCCTTTTCACTTATTATTTTTGGTTCGGTAATCTGAATGGGTTTTTCTAAATCTATGCCTAGTTCAGTAAACCTAATAGGTCATTCTAATTGTACTGATTTTGATCTTAATAAAAAATTTTCTTTATTTGTTTTGTTTTCAGATAAAGATAGTCGAGGAGTAGATGGTTTTGCATCAAATAATTTAATAGGATAATTTATTACTGGTAATTATCTTAGATTTGTTCATAAATTAATGAAATAACTGATTTTATCGGTATTTTTGAATTCAATACTATGATGGGAATTTGTTAAAGCATAATTTGATAAGTAATTGAAAAGGAGTATTATCTGATAGTCATTAAATTTTCTCTGTTGAATTTATAAGCAATAGTTATAGTGTTGGGTTCCGTTCCCGAAGCCCAACCAAGGTGTTGGACCCCGTTCCCAGAGCCCAACTATCTGATTCGAAGTCAAAAAGAGTAAGTGGGTTTCCTTGTAGGGTTATTTCAACGAACCCTCACTTGCTCTGAATCAATCTTTTCGAATTCAACACCAAAAGCTACCAATTTTTGTGAAGAGGTAGCAAAACGTGTTAGGAATCCAATGCTTCAAGAATCACTTAATTCGGAAGTCGGACGAAGGAGTTATGGCCAAAGGAATCCAATATGTTTATGTCCTTACCCAAACTGTACATGTCTTGGCGCGATTGCCATAACTTTTTCTACAAATGTTGGATTGCTTTCGTTTTTGAACCACTTGAAAGAGGACATCGAGATCTACAACTCTTATGAGACCTCAAAGCGAGATTCGGCCTCTAAAGTGGTCAAAATTGCAATTTACTGTAGCTGACCCGAGGATGTCCGTTAAACGGACATGCATGCTGGCTGAAAAGCCATTTTTCACCAGAGAACGTCCGTTAAACGAACATCCATGTTCGTTAAACGGACATGCATTGGGCTGAGGGTCATTTTTCACCCGAGAAGGTCCGTTAAACGGACCTAATGTCCATTAAACAGACATGGGTGACGCAAAACTCCTTCCAAAGCCTCTCCAATGCTTCCAACATCCATTCTAACACCAAATACACTCATAACCTTCCCAAATTCAACCCTTCTAGTGTAATAACACTCCCCAAACATCCAATTACCAATTTGAATGTGTTAAACTCACAAATCTCAACTCAAATAACTCATGGCATACACAAACACTCATCATTCACCAAAGCTGTCATGTTCATACCTCCCATATAGCATCATCACTTATAAAGCTCAAATCTCTCAACTCCGATACCCAAATTTTACAAACTTTATGTCGTTGGAAAGCTAAGATGATAGACTGCAATGTTCAAGAAGACCATTTTGTCTAATAAAGCCCAAATCAATCCAGTTTTCCCTCATGAAATCAGCAAACAATTTTCACCCCTATGAAAACTTGAAACATGCATTGTACACTACAAGATAAATAAGCACATACACAAGGGAACTTTTTCAATCTTCGATTCCTTTCCAAATCAAAATGAAGTCTATACAAAGCTTTCATACATAGCTTTAATTACATATCGACATTTCATCAAAGCCTTAAGACAAGTCACAAAATACATTTGATGCTCAATGTTCAATATGCTTGTAAAGCTATTCAAAAGTCTAGCTACTAACTTAATCCAAAACTAACTCTCTCGAAATTGTCCAAATGCCTGCATGGTTTTACTGATCTTCTTGATCTGCATCTGAGGAGTGGGAAAATATTGGGTTGAGCTACACAGCTCAGTGGCTAAAATATTTATAGCCATCGGCGATGAGCCACGCAATCAACCATATATTTACATTCACATAGGCATACACATCGCATTGAAAGTTCATCATTTACAATTTCAATTTACATTTTATAATTCAAAATATCATCACATGTGACACATTGGATGCAATTCACTTCAAAGCATGGCTTAGCACATCAAAATGCAAATGCACAACCAAGTGGCTCAAGGGTTCTGTGAAATAAAAGGGCGAAACTGAAGTTTACACCGTGAACGAAACAAGTCTATTTTTTGGATCTCGTGGGCCACAAGCGGGTAGCCGGGAGAAGGCTTTTGTCAACGTGCACGTGACTACGAAACGGTTCCTCTCTTGCCCAAACACAATCAAATTTCATGCTTCAATTCAATCATCCAAATTCGCATTTTCTCATGCTTTTTCTCATACAAAATGCCATGATTCAATTCATTGGCATAACATAATCATACACACAATTCACTGGTTTTGTCATAATGTCGTACATTATAATGCAATTTCAACATCATAATAATTCAAACAAGCCATTTAGCACACAATACATAAACAAGGCATTTTGCTCATATTACACAACAACTATAAATAAATTACCCACTTTGAAAATCTTGGAAAAATCCAAATTCAATGGTGCCCTTCCTCTTGCTCTTGGGTAGGTTCTTGATTTCCTAACAAAACCAAAATTTCCATTAATTCCAATTCAATTGGAAATTCCCCAAATTTCCATAATCACAAAAAATGAAATCAACCCTAATCAAGCTCCAATTTAACCTACCCATGGTCCATCTAGGTTAGAAAACTCAAAACCTAGCTTAGAAACCCAAGAATCAAATGGGTTCTCTCAAATCTTCTTCTTCTAACATAAACCCCTTTCTCTCTCTAGAACTTCTTCATCACAACACAACAACCCATTTCCTTCTACTAAAGCATGAAGAAGATGATGAACTTACCTTGGAAAGCTTGATTCTTCTTCTTCCCACGAAATTTTCCTCCTTTT
>JANZXV010000002.1:29253688-29265485 GCA_027576455.1 Erythroxylum roigii
ATTTCTTTGCTCCCAAATTGTACCTAAAATCAAATATGAATTAAAGTGAGTATTTTAATCATTTTTGTATCAATAATAACTAAGTGAAAATAATTAAAAATATTAACAATTAAGCACATATCAATTTCCCCCACATTTAGCTTTTGACTGCTATATACCGATAGTTACGTAGTTGGTTCTACATTGCTTACCCGTAATTGGTTAACCACTAATTTCGGAGCAGGTTATACATCACTTACCCATACTAAGTTAACCGTTATACACCGGTATATTAATATGTGTAAAACTTATCGGTATACCATAAGCTAAAAACCATTTCCTTTTTATCAACCAATAACATCCTCCCAATATAAACTTAAATAATATAAGATTTAAGTTTCAAACTTCGATTCATATATTGCTAAAAACATAAAATTGTACTAGCAATATTCACGTATAATGCATCATTAACATAAAACTCATAATCTATATTCACTTCATGATAGAATAGAAATCATTTTCATAAAATACATTTAAAATGCACTCACTGTTAAGCAACTTTATCGCCAAGCACACTCATGCGTTCTGTGCCTTTCCTTTACTTACATAAACTCATTTTGCTTAGTTATTTATTTGCAAATTCATATATAACAAATTAAAACTATAAATTCGGTTTAACTAAATTTAAGATTAATATTTAATCGCGTAACCTGTATGCTAATCGTATTTCTGTTTACCATCGAAAGCTAACCTATTGTTCTCTGTTTCCATTTCTAAATTCAAAAGTCAATTAAAATCATATTCTTACCCATTCTAACTTATCAATTTCTGCAAAACACTATCTCACTCAATTTTATTCACCATATCATGATCATGCATGATGAGTCACGATTAAGGCCTATGTCCAGAAGCTATACCTCCACTTGTTCCTTACTTTTCACATAGCAAAGGTTCAAATTAGGTTTTGAGGTCCTTTAGACATTTGTTCACCTATGTCTCTAATTTCCGTATGATCAAAAATCAGACCATTTGAAGTTCTAATTCAAGAAACATGCACCAAACATCACAAGAACAATTTGAAGTTCTAATTCAAGAAACATGCACCAAACATCACAAGCTATTCCAACATAGGGGTAGCATCAAATCACCATTTTTAATCTCAAATTCCAATATGATTCAGCTAGAACTAGGTCAAGGTATCTTCTAGTAATTTTTAGTGCTATGTCTTAGGTTTCATCTTCAATTAGAATTACCCAATTTGGAGATCTATAGGCCAAGATGTCTAGCTCAAGTGATCCGAGAACCAAATACAAACATTCACTAAACATAATTCTTTCTCTTATCATAATCATCCGTTAAATGCTTCCAAACTTATTACCAACTCCATGGTAAGTCAAAAATCATCATTTATCTTACATAAATCTATCCCACTAAAAAGCCCCAAAACTAGAAATTTAGGTTAGGAAACTTACCAATTTATCTTCCAATCTCTTGGTATTTGATGAGTACCTCCACTTGATCAAGATCTCTCCAATTTATACTCCAAAACCATGAAAAATGGTAGTTGCACTCTTCTTCTCCTTCCTTGGCCAAATGCCCCTTCTTCTCTCTTCTTTTCTCCTTCTTGTTTGGTCTCTCACGTTTATGTTCAAATGAAGACAAAAGTCTTGCTTTATTCTTTTTAATATTCATTTAATGGATTCCATACTTCACCTTCCTATTAGTTCTCTTCTAATGACTCATTCTTCCATTATCACCATGTAAAATAACCAAATTTCCCTTTAATGAAATGTAAAAAGACCAAATTGCACTTTAATGACAGGTAAAATGACCAAATTGCCCTTTATTAACATAAAAAAAAAAACAAATTTCCCTTTATTGAATTTAACTCATCAACTAACCAAATTAAATTCTAAAAATATTCCACAACTGTCTTACCATCGAATTGACCATGAAATACTCTAATTAGGGTCAATAATTCTTGATTGGATGCTTTAAAAATTTTCGAATGGGTTTAAAATCATTAATACCCATTACTTTCCAAAAAGGGCATTTTAGTCGTAAACTTTTAGAACTCCCGAAATTCATCTTATAAGATTTATTTTATATCCATTTCAATATCATTAAACTCTAAATACTTATTTCATATATTTTTCATTATTTCGAGGTTGGGTCTCACAAAAATTTACTATTCATCCAAAAATAATATTTATCGAACATAAAAATTTATATTCAATGAAAGGAAAGTTTCAGGGTTTACATTTCATCCCTAAGGTTATAGGACCTAGTAGGGGAAATAATCACTAAGATGGTCTTTTAATTCTTCTTTTTAGTTAAACTTTTCATGGAAATCAGTAAGATCTTTATCTGCATAATTCTTAAGGTTCCTAGTCCTTTCAAAGATGCAATATTATAGACTAATATCTTATTGAATTATATTATACAAAATCATCTTTAAAATGATTGCTTCAAGGCTCAAAGCAACTCTCAAATCCTATGTTGATCTAAGCCAGAGTGTATTCATTCATAGTACATGTGATAATATTCATTAGGCCAAACTATCATAGAGATCCTAGTATAAAGAGTGATGCTCTAAAAATTGATTTTAACTAAGCCTTTGAATATAGAAAATGGAGGCTTCTTTTTGAAGTGCTCAAAGCTTTTAGGTTTCCAAATGACTTCACTACTTGGATTCATTAATATGTATCCACTGCCTCCTTCAACATTCTTATCAATGGTAAACCAATTGAAACCTTCGAGGGTGAAAGGGATCTAAGACAACAAAACCCCCTATCCCTGACCTATTTATCATATATATTAAAGCTTTTTTAAGATTAACTAAGAGAAAAATCAATTGTTCAAATAATTTCCAATACCACTTTAAATGCAAAGATCTTGAAATCTTTAATTTCACTTTTGTTGATGATATCATTATGTTATGTATAGCAAGTATAGACTCAATCAAGGTAGATCTGACTCCCTTGACACTTTTCAAACTCTCTCTAGGATTAACATTAACCGGAGAAAAGGCAAACTCATGTCTTCAGATAGAATTAAGAGTTTTGTTTCTTCTGTTACTAAAAGCTTAGGGTTTCAATTACTAAAACTCCCTTCAAGTATTCAGAAGTACCTTTTGTTGCCACTAGACTTACCTAATATGATTACCAAGCCCCAATAATGCCATTCATAAGAGAATTAGTAGTTATAGCAACAAGTTTTTGTCCTTTTCAAGTAAATTATAACCAACCAATTATGTTTTCTCTAGCTTGCAAGTTTATTGGTGTGCTTGTCTATTCCTCCCCATCAAGTTCATTAAAGACATTGAAAGGCTATAAAAGAAATATATGTGGAATGGAAGCTTGAATAATAATAACAAAGCTAAGGTTAAATGGATGGATGTGTGTAAGGTTAAAGACCAAGGTGCCTTAGGTATCAAAGTAATAAAAACTATGAATAAATTCCTCTTAGCCAAAAGAATATGGAAGCTCCATATTGGCCAAAAATCTTTATATTTTAATTGTGTTAACTCACATTTTCTTAGAGGTGATAGTTTTTGTAAAGTCTAACCAAAAGCAAATACTTCTTGGTCTTTGCTTCATATGCTCAAGATGAGGGATAAACTAGATCCTAGAATTAAGAACATTGTAGGATATGAGGGATAGAACTTAATTTTGATATAACATCTAGCATCCTTTAGGTCCCTTTTATTCTAAATTCCTTTAACCTGATACATCGCATTTCAACTTTCTCTAAAGTGAATATGTTCATTAGCAACACTAGATGGTCTTGGCCCTAACACCACTCAGGTAGTCGCTCCACTGCCTTTAGCAGTATACCCTCTATTAGTCGATTCAACTAAATTTGATAAGATCATCAGCCAAATCATAGTTCAGGCACACTCACTTATAAGTCCTATATGAAACTCTTTAAAATGCCAAATCCTAAGGTGCCTTATTTATACCATATTTTCCTTGTTTTTATCTATTGTTTCATTGTTTTGATTATGATTTGTGTCTAAATGCTTTTATATGTTTAGATAGAGAAAACTCTAGTTTTTATTTTTATATGATTGATTTGTTTTAATTTATGAAATGAAACTAAAGGATCAAATAGGTTTTAATTTATATATACTAAATTATATATAATTTTATAATATAATTTTGTCATATATAATAAGCAATGACCAATGATAATCTCCACTTATCAGTCTCAAAATATTTTTCATCTTACAATGATATTTGCATATTTAAATTTTCAATCACCATGTCTATCTAACCCAGCACTTCCTAACATTTCTCCATATACATATATATATATATGTATATATATAAGAGCCAATTAATTATGATTTTTGGGATTAATCAACACCCATTGGAAGTGAGGAACTTGAAAGCTTCCTTGTAATTGCTTCTCTAGCGTGCCCATATAGAATGGTCATATCTAATGTCTAATTCAGTAATTTGGAATTAAAAACATTACCCTTTTAGGTTTTAATTATTAAGCCTAGATATCAATTGAAAAAGGCAATGAAATGCCCCACATATCAAGAATCATGACGTGGATAGAAACATAAGGTTTGAACACTAACATCAAATTAACTACATCTATCATAATTAGTCCAAATTCCACCTACAATAATGAAGATCATTTCGCTCTCACTTTTCCAATACATTTTGAGTAAATGTTAAAAGACCCTTTTTCTATGGAATTAATTAACAAATTTAATGTGCATACGTTCACTTGATTTCCAGGACAAGAATTCAAAGTGGGGGCATTTATACATGCAATTGCATGTTTCAATTATTCGTCACTAATTAAAAGACACTGGCAAAGTTCTTTTAAATATCTTTCTTGTCAGAAAGTGGTACTAGAATTTAAAGTATTACTCCCTCCTATTTAAAATAAGTGTCGTTTTAGAAAGATTTTAATTATTCAAAATAAATATTGTTTGTGACTTTTTATATATATTTATGATTTTACTTTCAAAATTACCCTTTAATTTCTCTCACATCTTAATTACACAGATTATATTTTGAAGGCACTTTAACATATAATTAATAAGGGTATATCAGACATTTTATTAACTTTCTTAATAAGTATGTATTACTCTAAAACGACACTTATTTTGAATGTGAAAGAATAATATTTAATTTATAATGGACAATAAAGATTTTAAGGAAGCTTCTCTCTTAAATGGATATCGATTCAAGATACATTGGTGACCTAACATAATAACATTCCTTACGTCACCATAATTAAAATATTATTGAGGTCTCTAAAAATTTCGGTAAGCAATAACAGTTGGTTAACTGATTTTGAATCAACCCACTCCTTCTATTAAAACCGTAAATGATAACGTATAATTAGATATTAACAATTTATTTATATTTACCATTTATTAATAATATGTATCTCACTCAAATTAAATATTTAACATATACAATTTACCATATTAATATAATATTTACCTGGTTACCCAAGTTTGGAAAGTAAATATCCAAAGGTGTAATACAGAGAAACGGCGTCGTGGCGCCAAATGATTGCGATGCCACCCCTAGTGTGATTCTGTTGAAACTTGGACTGCTTGCTAAGTACAAATAACAAAAACGTTACGGCTCTCACTTTAATTAATCGGAGACCGATACGCGTATAGACTGTAAACGAAAAGAGCTTGTGAGCTGTCACCTCAGGAAGCAACATAAGTCCACTCATTCCATTTAATAGGCGGCAGCCGCCGGCCCATTATCAGCCTTCGACCCCATCACCCATACCTTAACCTAACCCCTCAAACAAAATATAAATAATTCTTTATGAATTGAAAGCCGCTTCTTTGCTTTTTCCCATACTGTATTACCATACGACTATTTATTTTAATTGAAAGGTGTTTTGGTCGCGTTCATTAAATTGGGGATTTTGTACGTCAAATCGGTTAGGCGACAAACGTGGCGCATTTGTGGGCAATTTCCTGTCAAACGGGTCCCATTTTACTTTAGGGCACCTTCTTTACTCCAACACGCCGACTCGCCGGCGCAACTGTCTGTCCCTATCGGACACGTCGCCCATTTGTTGATACGCGCCGTACTTTTCTTTCTAATTCATAAAGCCTTATTAAACAGAAGTCATTGTTGGCTTAAACCGGCTTTTGGTTGTTGTGTCATGTCATGTCCTTCCATCATCATATCTTTTTACTATCTTTTCAAATCAAAATAACTTAAACAACCGTTTTACGGTGAAGTTTATGATCACCCCAAAAACAGGACTATCGTGTAACTTCATTCATACAACGACATTTCAACACTTGAATTTCGAAACTAATTAAGCGTTAGATAATTGTTACAAGACGGCACTTAGTTTGGTACCTATGACGAGAAAATTAAAGAAACAACAATTTTTAAAACAAAGAAGACGAAGAAGACAATAACCACCAGCGCGTTAAAGTCTGAATGTGAGACAATTTAACAACTTGATAGATACCAAGTGAACGATTACGTGTTAACTAATTAAACAACTTGATAGGTACCAAGTGAACAATTACGTGTTTAACGGAAAGCCAAAGAACTGGAATAGGACATTAATTTGACCAAAGCTATCAGTTAATTTCTTGTTACTTATGTTTTTTTAGTTTATTACAAATGGAGGTGAGCCGTGGGGTGGGGGTCACGTTTAAGTGACGTGATCATTAATGTTTCAATAAAGCAATTGCGAAAAGCGATAAATTTGGGAAAATGCGAAATCTTATGCAGAGATATCGTCTACAGGTGACTGGGACCCACCTAAAAAAGCGGCAGCCGCGGTTACATAGGTCTTCCTGTTTTGTCTCCATACCACATCCTAACCCTTCTTTTGTCATTCAGTCTTTGTTGTTTTACGTTTAAGATAAAATATAAAAAGACACCGCCACTCACTGTGCTCAAGGATCGGACGGCTACGCAACACGTGCAACCCAACACGAATCTCTAGAAGTACAGTCAACATGGAATAACCTTTCGGTCTCCTTCATCCGCCGTTGTTGTCTCCTCACGCGTTTTCGTTTTTTAATATTTTCTTCAAATAAAACCGACTATTTTTTTGTAAAATTTAAAGACAGAAATACTAAAGAAACGAAGCACAAGCTGTAAAAACTGAAAAGTAATTGTAAGCGCATTCACGAGCGTAATTGTGGGGCAGAAAAAAACGGTTGCATAAAAGTAAAACAAAGAAATGTAAGGCATAAACATACAATACAATTGTTCGCACCGCCTTTTTTGGTTGTGCAGGTCGAAAGCATGATCATGACTGCTCCATTGCAGTTTTTGACTGTTTCTTGCACCCAGACGGTGGCATCTGTCCCTTTTAACACACCTGTCTCTTTAGTCAAATTATGGCAGTCATCAATCAACTTTTGAGTGAACGAGCAAATAATTTACGCAAATATTAGTATTTGACTAGAGGTGGGCTTTAAGTAAGTATAATTTTGAGCCAACCCAGTGAGGTTCAGTTATGCATAGCCTTCAACTCACTTGCATGGATAGAATCTCAATCTTGGTCAAGTACCCAAGTTAAGCAAATTGGAGTACTAGACAGGACTACCAAACAAATGTTCCCTTCTTTTTTTTAATCAAACGCGCAAAGTGAAGTTTGTGACCAAATTGCTTTCAGTAGCTACAAAGGCAGCCAAGTTGTTTTCTTTATCTTGATTCTTTCAAATTAGGAAAGCTGGTAAAGCATCAAAATTCTGCTTTAACCAATCATGAAAAATTAAACGTAACCAGGCAAGGCAACACATTGTTCATCGAGAATCTGCCACGTTTTAGCTAGCCTACGGCGCTAGTTCTATTACCGGCCCTATCGATTCTAATGGCACAAATTTCCAACAACAAAACACGGATGTCCCCCTACCAAAGGGACACCACGCCACCAGATTTAACAAATCTCGGTGACCTTTTCCGGAGGCCAAAGTTCATAATCAAAATCGAACACAAAAGTGGTAAGAACCCAGGACTTGAGATAGTACAAAACAAAAACTAGTATTGATGTTAAATCAATTGATTAGATAACAGTGGGAAATTAGAAAATTTCTCCTCTGCAAAAAAAGAAACATCCTTGTTTAGGTATTCACAATGAGTAGCTTCAACCATATGATCAACAACCCAACTGGACCACGTTACAAGCCTCACTCACTTCCTTTCGTTTAATCTTTTCATTAAAAAACATGTATTTATCTACGCCCTAATCTTATTTCCTACTTCAGAAAATAAGACGAAATTAGAATCCGGAAGAACCAAAACATTATTAGAAACGGTTCAAAACTCAAAGGGTTTCTGGCTCCGGAGGGTAGTTAAGATCTAGATCGAGAACACGTTGCCTAGGCTTGATGACGTCATGATGGTTCAAGTCGACGACGGATGATGAATCGGAATCACTCTGGACCCCGCCACCGCCACTACAGAACACAGCTCGATGATGCTGGTGATCAAACATCATCCGTTGATACTGACTCTTCATCAACGCAGCCTGGGAAAAGACACCACCGACCGCCGTCATCGGTTGAAACGGAAATCTAACGGCGGGTGGAGGAGGTCCGAGGTTAAGATCTAATGGTTGCGACTCGATCATCACGGCCGGCGTCTCTCGACTTGACGACTCAACAGTACTGCTCTGGCTAGGACTTTGGTTGTTCTCATTCTTGTGGTTGCTAACAACAACATTATTAGTCTCCGCCGGCAGTGGGAAATTAGTTTTGGCCTTGGCGCCGCGGAACTCACGTGCGGCGGTATCGTAGGCGAGGGCGGCTTCCTCCGCCGTGTCGAATGTGCCCAGCCAGACGCGGCTCTTCTTACCGGGATCTCTGATCTCAGCGGCGTACCTCCCCCATGGCCTCTTCCTTACTCCTCTGAAATGCACCTCCTTAACTGTTCCGTTACCGCCGCCGTTAGTTTTGAAGGCAGCAGCCGTTTTGTCCCTTGGTGCCATTTGATTCACTTCTTTCTTTGAGCTGTTGCTGGCTGCTTTGTAAGAGGAAACAAAATTGTGGGTGGGGACGTTTGGGAAAGGGCAGTAGTGAGGAGGTGGTTTTATATAGAGAGGTCATGGTGAGAAGATAATGAGCAGTCAACGCCGCGTTTGACTGAGAGGGGCTGCTGGCGAGTGGAATTAGATAATTTTTATTAGGCGCGTGGGAGTTAGAACAAAATGGTTGAATAAGTTGTCGGCATATTCTGCAATTTCGCCGCGTGACTTGGATCTGTTTTTTTTTTTCCTTAATTCCCACGCGCCTCGAACAATTGCGCTATTTCCTTTTTGCAGGCCCGCGGCTTTATCCTTTGAACCGCTCTCCTTACAGTTACCCAATAGGAAACCGACACCAGCGTCACTGTCCCGTTTGTTGAGTGAGTGCGTGAAATCTCAAATCCTGTCTGAATCTTCATCCCACCGAAACACCTGCTAACCACGTGCACTACACGCCCCGGCTTTCTTACTTTGCATCCCCTTCCTTTCACCGTCTATCAAAATTGTCATAATTCTGTACTTAATATTACATATATATACTTTACCCATTGAACTTTAAAATTGGTTTAAAAAAATCTGTCCGAATTTCAACCATCCATACTTATTATCTATGTAGTTCGGGCAACATCTTTTGTGCTTTGAGTTACATTATTTTATTGCCTTGTTAAAATTTCCGAATTATCATCACATAAAATTTATTTTTTTTTAACTTTTGATGTAACGCACTCAAATGAAATTAGATAAAAATCAATGTTTTAAAAACTAAATTGAAAGTTAATCCAGTAAGATAAAATATGTAAATATTCAATTAATATTAGACAGTCATAAAATTGCTTAAAAATTAAATAATTTAAAATATAATCGAAAAAGATTATCTGTAACTTTAAAAAATTTTGAAATTTAATTTAAAATATTATTAAATAAAATTAATTGACTTATTCTAGTTTATAAGAACTTATTACTTTATAAAATTGACCAATTAATTAATAAATTACTCAAATTTTAGTAACAAAATTTATTAAAGTAAATTAAACCAAAAAATTTGACGGTTTTACATTTTTACGATTAAACTGAACAAATCGGTTAAATTTTTAATCAATGGTAGAAATAATATAGCTTTGTTTTGTAAGTTTATATAATCCATACAACTATTTGTCAAGTTTCATATACTTATTTGAGTTATAAGCCCTCAAGGGGTATGGTTCGATGGTTGAGAGCGGAGCTTGACTTCGACTAGGTCCTAGGTTCGATTCCATGCTAGCGCCTCTTGTAAGAGCCTAGAGCAGCCGGGGTTTTACCTGTAGGTGGATAACTAGTTGGGCCCTCGATGATGAGGTGCGACCGCTTGGCCTGCCTGTGGGGTAGTGTATCAATTAGGCCCTCAGAGAGGTGTGCCTGCTTGGTCCACCTATAGGGTTTCCTCGAATCCAAAAAAAAACAAAAAAAAAAAGAACCAAAGTAGAAGTACGGTTACATGACTTGAGTTCACGTTCCTTCCGGATAAAAGCATTTGCTAATATGATGGGCAGAGAGTGGGCTTGACAATGACTAAGTTGAATTAGAGGCAAATACTTGTCCTTGGACGTAAATTAAAGTGTCTAGCTTAATGTAACAAAATCCAACAAAAAAACCCAAAAACAAGCAGAAGAATACTAATCTGGGACTCCCTTATATTTGGGCATTTCGTTGTGTTTGATACGATAGATGTAAGCTAACCCCAGCCAAAAAATGTGCCTTAAAAAAGAAAATAATTGATCAAGTTTCATAAATATTTATTATTCTTTTACCCTAATTGATGTCAAAAAATGATATTAGTAAAATTAAATTATTTTTAATACACGTATCTTATTATTAATACGGTTAATAACAAAACTAAATTGTATTAAATTATCATGTAATCAAAAATATTATATATATAAATGTTGACATTTTATGTTCATCAGTCAATTTTTTGTTTAATTTTTAATTTTCTAGTTCATATTTACTTTATTATTTTTTTGTTAAAAACTATTCGATAGATTTTTATAAATTAAAATAAATCAATTAATTTTTATTTAACATTTTTTAATTAAATTTCAATTTTAAGAATAATCTTTTTCAATTTTATGAGGTTTCTTCTAAACATTAAACTCCTAATCTTTACCGATTTAAAATATTCGTTTCGGTTTTTAAAATATTCGTTTTTGTATAAGCGCGTGTGTGTATATATATAATATTAAAATTTAAAATATAAAGAGGTTGCTTCTTGCACGTAAATGCCAGCTAATGGTTTTTTCTTTTTTTTTTTTTAGAGAAGGATATAGAGACAAATGAAACAATGAAGAAACAGTTGTCGTATATACATAGCACAACCATGTTCAAGTCCCTCTTATTTGTTCTCTGCACTCTCACGAGAAAGGCGTGCTTGCCCGTTGCTTCTTTCTCTGTTTAGTTTTGGCTTCTCATCATCTTCTTCACCTCATTTCCTCTGTCTTTGTCCGGTCCTCATTCCTCTTCCCAATTACCTTTTCTTTTATCATTTTTTTACCCCATATTTAAAAACTAAACCGATTAGGCCAATTTAACTGTTAAAATTTTGAATTATTCAATTTTTTGGTTTGATTTATTTTAATAATTTTGTTATTAAGAATCGATAAATTTATTAATTAATCGGTCAATTTTTGTAAATTAATAAATTCTTATAAATTAAAATAAATAAATTAGTTTTCATTTAATAATATCTTTTAAATTAAACTTCAAGATTTTTAAAAATAAGAATAATTATAACGATACGGCAATTATTAAACGTTTTAATTTTCAACTCTTTCGTTATTTTAATTACATTTTATTT
>JANZXV010000002.1:29308624-29323498 GCA_027576455.1 Erythroxylum roigii
GAAAAATTGATCTATTTTTTTATTAATAAACATGTTTTCTAATTTTTTTCTATTTCATGAAAAAATTTTCTAAAAAACTAGAGAATTTTCAGAAAATAAACGCACCCTAAGATTCTCCTTTGTTCTCACTCCAAACCCCTCCTTAACGTGAAAAATCCTAAAACTGAAAATTAATCACAAAAGAGGTTGTCATTGGCATCCAAAAGTCCCCTAAAAAGAGTATTTCTAAGCTAGGGTTACATGAAAGCATTCTAAGGTGATTAAACATGTAATTATGTGTATCCTTGAATTCTAAAACACAAAACTCACAATTGTAAAATGTTCAGATCAATGTTAGTCTTATTATGAAAATTTTCATAAACAAATATGATAAATCTAACATTGGTTCCATTTTATGTCCAATGTCAATTTGCAACCAGAAATCTAATATACACTGATGTTGTTGTTGTATTGGCCTATTCTTTATATCAGATTTTCGACATCTTTAAGCTAGAATCGATCTCTAATGCCTTCTACAAAGTATTGCCCATCATATTAGCATCCCATTGTCTTTAGTTTCATCTTCATTGGAAAAATATAAAGAAACTTACTAAAGTTTTGACTCAAATAATCACCTACAAGTTAATGAATCAAATATAAGAAAACATTTCATATCATATAAAACATGCCATAAAGATGTTATATTACAACTAACTTAACTCCTAGTAACATGTAAAATATAGCCTGAACAATGGCAATCAAAAAGAATGTAAAGAAGGAAACAAAAGGAAAACGACATGAATTATTTTAGTTTATTTTATTTTTAATTCTACATTTAAAAAATTTGTTAATTAAGGATTAACTTTAGAGCATGTGTCTCTCTAGAAAAGAAAATTTTTTCTAATAATTTTTATAATAATTCTTCAAATTATACATAAATTCCTCATTTGAGTATTGATTGAAATCATTCAAGATGCTATGAAATTTTCAAGAAAATCTCTAAAACTTTTTTCTTGTGAGTATTTTGAGAAATAATAAAAGACACAGTCATGTCCTACCGTGTGTCTACTTCTAGAAAGAAAAAAAATTAGAGATGCTTTTGACAATACTTCTTAAATTATGTATAAATTTTCCAGTTGACCTTGAATTGATATTATTAAAGATTATATGAAAAGCTTAGAAATATATCTAAAATTTTATTTTTTCGAGGTTTTAGAAAAGATAAAGGAGATAGCCTAGAACATAGTTATGTCTTAACTTATGTCTCCATCTAGAAAGAAAAAAATAGAAATTTAAAAAATGCTTAGTTAATTGGAAAGAAATTTCTCAATCGACTGCCAATTGCAATTATTTAAGATGTTAATAGAAGTTTATGAAGAATTTTGAAACTTGTTTCTTTCTATTTTTTCTAAAAATTAAAAAAAGAATTGGGACACAATAATATCTCATCTTGTGCCTCTTTTTAGAAAAATGTAGATAATTTCAATAATGCTTCTTAATCGCCCATAAGTTTCCCACCTAACTTTTGGTTGAGAAGATTAAAGCTGATAATAAGGAAAAATCATAAAGAGATGTAAAACTTTTGTGTTTTGAGGTTCTTTGAGAAAAATTGAAGAATGTAGCTCAAGAAATGATTATGTCGCAACTCATATATCTCTTCAAAAAGAAAATTTTATAGCCAATTTCAACAATGCCTTTTAAATTAGGAATAAATTTCTTGTTCAATCTCTCTTTCAAGTGATTCAAAAGGAAAAGGAAAGCTTAGGAAGAGCTATAAATTTATTTTCTTTTAAGGTTTTTAAGAAAATTTGAAGAACTCATAATGCTTCTTAAATTGAGAATAATTTTCTCATCATCATCCAATTAAGATGACTAAAAATGTTGTTGAGTGCTTAGGAAGATCTTTAAAACATTTTATTTTAAGTTTTTAGAAAAAGTGAAAAACATAACTTGGAGTATGTCTGAGTCCTAGCTGATAGGTGCAGAATGTATTGTATTTTTATAGGTAATTTGATATGTGTTTAGTGGTTAAGTTGATTGTTTAGTGTGTGTTTAGCTTAAGATTTGTGTTAGTTTATAAACATTTGTGTTTTAAGAGTTCTTTAGGTGAGAACATGTTTTTGAGCTTCAATTTTATATATATGAGGTTTCGTGATTAGTGTGTTAGTGTTTTAGGTCATTCAAAAGAGTTTTGGAGGAGAACCAGGAAAAAAACACATAGCCACAATCGTGGGGGACCTGTCACGATCGTGACAAAAGCACCAACATAGGCCCACAATCGTGGCAAATAGGCCACGATCGTGACAGAAGCTCAAGCATAAGGCCACGATTGTGATAGAGAGCAAGTAAATCCGCCATGATCGTGCACCTAGGGGCCACGATCGTGGCCTGCGCGTAGATAGACATGGAGTCACTTTTAAATTTTAGTTTTCTAAGGACATTTTGGACCCCGGAAAGATACTAGGGTTACCTTAATTGGTAAAAACTATAAAAGGATTATGATACAACCCCGAAAAGGAGATTACATTCTACCTACTTTTGTAAACCTAAAAGAGAGAGAGAAAGGAGAGAGAGAAAAGAAGAAGAGGGTTCCGACACTAAAAATTCCCGGAATAGGTGATCTACCGACGCTGCCACTCTCTCGAGTCATCCAACTTGAGTTTCATTTCCTCCCCATTTACTTCTTTATTCATTTAAATGTGTAAGATTGAGATGGGTTGTATGGTTATGGACTTTGAGTTGATAATAATGTTCTAACTTTAACTTCGAGATTTTACGTATGTTTAATGTTAATATAGTTGATTCGTGTTTACTTAAGTTGGGTGTGTGATTGATTGATGTATATGCATATTTCAGCAACAAACCGAAAGGGTGAATTGGATAAAAATAATTAGATTGGATTAACAAGAGTTAGGTGATCAAATTTACCATTTAATCAATCTAGTCCGCAATTTCATGGAGAGAGATCTTGTGGAAGACCCTATTGTTTATTGGAGAACTTTAAAACTAATTAGAGTTATGGGTAATTTGTGAATTGAGAGATTACAAGCCCATAATTCGATTAGGATTTATAATTTAGGGAATGGTTACACTTTGACCAATTTCATTTACAAACCATTTCCAATTTCAAAAATATACATTATACAGAAATTACGGAATATACAATTTAATACAAAAATATGAAAACAAATGCAGACGCAAACTAATCCTGAGCTCTATCTCTTACTTGAATGCAGTGACTATGCTCCCTTTTGCCTAACGGAGTAACTCTTCTGAGCTTGAAAAATATTGCAAATTTTGGGTGAGTTTTTGCAAACTCAGTGAGTGTGTTGGACCCCGAAATTAAATGAGAAATTAGTGGTGTTTAATGTTTTATTTGGGACATGTCAATTGGAGAAATTGTAATGATATTTTGAGGTTAATGCATGAAATGATGTTTTGTGTATGATTGTGTTATTTATAGACATTGAATGAGATTGTGTATGACTTGCGTGAATGAGGAATTGGCATGCGCATTTATTTCCTTGAAGAGTTTGCTGTTGGGAAATGGTTTTGGCATAGCTTATTGGAGCTTTGAATTGTGTTTGAGATGAATTAGTTGAAGAGTTTGTGGTAGTGGGTGAATATGTGAAGTTGATGTGTTGAAATGTGAAGTTGATGTGTTGGAATGGTGTTCAGAAACTTCAATGGCAAAACTGTACTGATCTAGACAGAATTAGCTAAAATGATCTTCATGAAAGTTTTAGCTTATGTTTTCAGTTTTCTAACGCCATAAAGTATGCAATTTTTCGATATCGGGGCTAGAAGTTATGATCGATCGAAGTCTTGATGTTGTTTATGATTGATTTTCAGGGCTGAAACATTGTTGTGACCTTTTGATCATTTTAGAGATTGATTTTGGCTTTAAGTTCTTCACGAAAATTGTAGAGCTTGTTGTTATCTTTCCAATGACATAAAGTATGGAATTTTTGGACAATGGAGTGAAAAGTTTGAAGGTTTAGAAATTCTGATGCTGTTTGGGATGAAGTTGACGAATAGTCACTTTGTGTGGACTTTTTGACCCCTTTAGATGCCGATCTTGTTTTTAAGTTCTTCATGAAAGTTGTAGAGAGTTCTTTTATCTTTCCATTGGTATCAAGTTTGTAAATTTTGGAGCTCTGAGTCAAACGTTATGGATTTTAGAAGTTGGGGGTCGGGTCGGGTCAGCTCTTCACAATATGCGGAAGTCAAAACTCACATTAGGCCCACATTCATTCATAAACAATTTCATCAAGCACAATTTTCAATAGCCATTCGGCCCTTTCATAATTACAAAACACTTGAATCATTTTAAACCACAAAGTTATACAAAAAGATGCGGAATAACAATTCAATACAAATAAAGAAATGCAATGCAGACGCGAACTGATCCCGACAGCTTTAAAGTTAAGTTTTTTTTTAACCTTGAAAGACACGTTACTGTACTTGTCTTTATCTCTCTCAAATTTTCTTTCTCTAGTTTATCTTCAACACAGAGTTCAGCATCAAATCTCCAACAGAGAAAAATCTTGTTTTCTTTTACCCTCTACCACTTCCTCTTTGTTATTTCTTTCTTCTATCCCAAGAAAACTGAACCCCCTTGTCAACTTTCAAGTTGATGTACGTGGTTGCATGAGAGATTAGGGTTACGTGATTTTTTGCAGTTATTAGAGCTTCAAACAAGTAAGCCTATTATAATTATGTATTTTTGTATGAAATGAAGCATACATCGATAGCTCACTACTAAATGGTTAAGAATAGTGATATTCATTCTTGTTGGAAAATGAGTGAGGAGTTTTTGAGTATGTCGTACATGTTGATTTTTTAGATTTGATGATCAAAATATTATAAGAGGCTGTAGAAATGACTTTTCAAGTTGAAAGATCAACTAAAATGGGTAGGAGATTAATGCAGAAAATTTTGGAGAAATGGATATATGAGTGCTCTATTCATGTTGATGTTTTTATTCTTATATATATATATATATAAGTTTTGGAGTGTTTTAGAGATGATTAAAAATGAATTTAGAGTTAAGTGATAGGTATATGGTGATGTCTAGAGATGAGAAAGAATGATTAAAGTGATAGTTAGAGGAAGAAATGAAGAAAATACGAAAGTTGAAAATGCAGAAAAATGAAAGTGAAGAAATGCAGAAAACGAGATGAATATGCATAAGTGTTTCTGGTTTTGATGTTTATGAAAAGAAAATGATAGATTTTGATTTGGTTGTGATTTGTTGAGCTGAAATGAAATAGGAATGAAGAGGAAATATTGAGTTTTAAGCAGAAAGTTGATAGTGATATATATATACATATATATATATATAAAGATTGTTTTTCCTCTTCACTAGTCACATATGGGTATATATTGGAAAATTAGTGGATGAGTTTTTGATATCAAATTACCAAAGGATGGAGGTTGTGATTTAAAGAAATGATGTGTGATTAAGTTATGAAGTTGGTAAAGTACCCGAGATTGTTGTTAAGCATGCATTGTACATAGTCCATATACACACTTATGCATGAATAAATCCTTATAATTGTGCCATTATTAATGTATGTGCAACGTGTGTCTTGCATAAATGGGTTGTGCAGGTTAAATGTCTGCATTCAGGCGTTTCCAAAATTTGGATGCTAATGCTAATTTGGAGCGTACAGTGAGTAGACCTAGATGGTCTCATTTCAATGTTTGTTTTGTTTGAATTTTTGTATTAATTAACTGCTGATTGATCAAATGAATGTGTCTTGATTGTTGATTCCGGACAATGAAGGTCCGATGATTGTGATGTTTGATTTAGATATTGAAGTGCTACTTTTATGTGAATGAGATGAAATAAGTGTACAGAATATGATTGTTAAATTCCAGAGCACAGTACGATGATAAATGTGTTTTGATTGCGCATTTACATATGAATGAAAGTGTGATTCTCAACTTTAATGTTGAATGTCGAACTAAGGTTCGATAAAATGTGAATTAGAGTATGCAATTGTAATTAATCCATGAAACATAATGGTAGTTGTGACCAGAGGAGACACCGATTAGAACCTAAAGCTCAAAGTGTGCAAAAGAGCCTCGAGCTAAAAAGTGATTAAAAGCCTAAGGCTCACTATGTAAAATGAGCCCTGTATCCCCATCAGATAAGGGAAAGTTAGTAATGAGCCCGATATCCAATAGATGCGAGATAGTTTAGGCTCTCGATCACAACAAAATAACAAATGAAAAGTGGGTCTCATATGCACTGCATATGCATAATATGAATGATTAAATTGTATTGAATGTGAAATGTGAAATGATGTAAATGTGAATTGTGCGCTACGTGACTGGGTGAGCCATCGATAATGGTCACTCATTGAGTTCACAAAACTCATCCAAAATTTGCAAATATTTTTCAGGATTAGAAGAATATCCCGTTAAGCAAACGGGAGCATCACTACAGTATACAAGTAAGGAATAGAGGTCGGGATCAGTTGACATCTTCATTTGTATTTTCTTATGTTTGTATCAATTTGTATATTTTGAAATTTCTATGCAATGCGAATTTGAAATATGACTGCAAGTATTTTGTATTTGTAATGAGCCCAAATGGCTATTAAAATTTGGATGATTGTATTGCTACGATTGAAAAGTTTAAGAATAAAGTGGGCCCGTTTTGAAATTCTGAATTCCGTATACGTGATCGATTAAATTAAAAAAAAATTGTACTTAATTATTTGAGTGTTTGACAGTTTTAGCATGTCGCCCTTACGGAGTACGTATTCAGAGATCACTCAGAATGTCGGGCACGTGTCTTGCAAGGGTGAGATGCTACATTAAAGAGCCCCTATTTTGCCTCTTTTTGTTCTTTACGAGACTCACTCTTGACTCTCATAAAGAATAAAAAAAGGCGTAATAAGGGCCCTTTTTTCTTTTATTCAGGACCTATAAATATCAGGAACGACCCTGAATCAAACTAACTACTTTTACATCTTTATCTAACAAAGAAACTCTAGATTGGACTCTATTATTTCCTATATTCAAAAGCCACCTATCTTTCCATACATGTATGGAGTTTTTGTCCCCTACTCCCCCTGTTAAACCATCCTGTAAAGACTGATAAAGTGACATGAATGCTTCTCTAAATAAAACTTGGTCCAATTCCTTTTCTAGCTTCAAGGATATGATTGTAGAGATAGTATTCTGACTTTAAAACTCTTGCAACTAATGATTCCTGTGATTTAAGGATCTCAATGATTTTTTATTTTTTATTTTTATTTTTTGCTAATAGGGTTAAATTGAAATCTGATCAATTTCTCAATCCCATTCTGCTTCCTTTTTTTTTTATTACAAAGTTTATCCCATGCCATGCATTAGCCCATAAAAATTTGTGTTAATCTTCTCCAATTGAATATATACTAGCTTGGTATTATGAAGCACAATATAAGTCGGTTTAGATTAGACCTCTGATATCAAATATTTCTCTACTATCCATATATAAAGTTTCTTCTTACACCCTTATAGCTTTGTGCTTACCCTTTTCCATTAAAGCTTGAAAATTTTACTTTTCTTTATCTACCAAGTAATGAAACTAGACTATGTTCGTTGCTTGTTACTTACCCCTTTTCTTGGCTCAGGTGCTCCTGGTGGGCTAATTTAGGATGCTACTCTACTACTTGTCAAGTGAAAAAGGAATGTATTGGATTTGAAGGTTTATATCAGTTTCAGTACATCAATAACCCTTTTTCTGCTTTTTATGGTTTCAGATAGATGATAAAAATGGAGGGCAGCGTCAAGGCTCAACAGCTTGGCCTGCTGGCATGAAGGATTTTTCAGCTTTTCTAACGTAGTAACAAGAAAGAGGAGGAGAACGAAGTGCCTTCAAGCCATTTAAATTGCTGCTGCAGAAACACGTGGATTCTTATTCCGCTGAGGAAGAATTATATAATGATGGACAACCGAACCTTGGCCAACCTTTGCCAGCCAGACCGTAACAGTAAATCTACTGCATTGATAAATAGTAAATGCCTAATTACCTAGTGGCCTCAAATCAAAACCAGAAGACAATTGTTTCTTTAACAGCATGTTTAGTACATCTTCGCTTAAAATGAGACATGTCTTCTTTGGAAATTTATACAAGATTCGAATCTCGTTTCTTATTTGCTAAATTGACTTGCTGCGATTGTCACTCGCTTAGCAGGGTTGATAGAAGAAGATCCTGCATAAAACTAGCTCTCCCCGCAGCTTGCCTAATCCTTTTTTGTCGCTCTTCATAACTCAAAGAAGGGTCAAAATTTAAACTGCATGAGAAAGAATGAGGGAGCATAGTCAACACTTTAACTTATGAGAAACCTCAATTATGCACGACTTGCACCACAGATGTAGTCTCATTCATGCCCCCATGGAGCTTAGTCTTTTAACCTCCAAGACAGAAATGAAACAACCCAATGCTACACACAGATTATTGCATTTGAACCAATTAGAAAAATATATTATTGCATTTGTATAAGACAGATTACATGTTACATGTAGTTCGTTTTATAGTCGTCATCACATCAATCACATGATGAAGCGAATGTCATATGTGCAGTCTTTTACCCAAGATTAAAAAATATATCGCAAAGTGAGGGAGGCTGTAAACATATACAGTTGGTATAGCTGTCCACATAATGGCTGATGACCAACAAAAAAGAACAGGGTATACTGGAACAATTTCTCCATAAAGCAGGAAGAAGATGTTACCACATAAATAAAACAGCCACCTGGAGATTCCAGTTACATGAACATCGTTACTTTATCCAAAATTTCAACATTATCCATATATAGATGATGTTGTCTTTCTCTGGAAAGTTCAAGTGGCTCAAAACTTAGGAGTAAAATCCACCAGTTATATCATTAACTCCGTTGATTATAAGACAATTGGATATTGTCAATGCTTTGTTAACTTAACATCCAACACTTGTATAACTAAACAAAGAAGCAGAACTTAGGCTTTTCGCAATCAGTCGATAGAAAGGGAACATTAGATAAGTACCTTGATCTCCATATAGGTGCTGGTGCAGCATTTTTGGTGGAAACATCCTCTACACTCGATACCACAGATTTAGAAATTTCTTCTGCTTCAGATGCAGGGAAATTCAAAATAAGTGACGAAAGAACTGGATCAGTTGCTGCATTAGACGTGTTACCATTGCTTGACCTATAACCCCCACCTCCTAGCAGTACTTGTAAATGAGCCTCACGGAGATCCCGTCCAAGGACGGATAATGCCTGACTGCTAGGAATTGCAACTCTACGTAATCTGCGACGTCTCTGCAAGTAATCTTTAGTTAATGGAAACCAGAAAACCATTTGAATTACTCATTGACATAAACCAATAAATATGACATCCATATTATAAGAATATTAAAAATTGTAAGACAATTTAGATTCAGTGATTGGAAATTCCATTGCAAGGATATCTTGAACAAATGCCTGTGTTGCAGAGTGATATGACTGAGCATATCTCGTGAAATCTTGGCCGAGCAAACAGGACACATCTGCAATGGCAGAGTGGATGTATCATGAGTTGTATACAAAAGCTTCTAGTGTAAGGAAAAGTTTTCTAGGAAGCATCAAGGGCAGTATACATAAAGCATCGCATGGTCAAACTTCAGAACTGATGCCTTTCTGAGAAAATAGTTATAAAGTGATCAAGTTGTCTCTTATTCTAAGCATGTGAGGTGTTAGCATATAAGCATCACCATTGATCTTTTCCCTCATTAATTTTTCATCTCTTCATGTTACCAAGAACATATCTGCCACTTCTTTTAAGTACATCAATTTAGACCCCTTTCAAGCTTATGCATTAAACTAAAGACCATGCTAATATTTTGATCCCAATTATATAATAATAATCACAAAGCAGGGAAGCAAATCTCTATTGTTGTTAAATATATTTATTACACTATAAATGGCATATTTTAGCGTGGATGGGTGAGAAAGGGAGCTAATTATTCAAATCTAAAACCAAAGGAACAGAACTGATTTTCTTGTCTAAATGTCCTCTGAATCACACAAATTACCACACCATTAATTCTATGTTTTGATTGCACTTCAAATTACAACTATTCCAATAGAAGCAACCCTGCCTGCTACAAATTCTGGATATTCAACTAACAGAAAAGGAACAGTACACAAAAAGGGGTCATCACATTTTAGTTGAGAACGCTCTAGTTGTCATATTTACAACCATTTCCATATTGTGACTGCAACTACAGATGTAATTAGATTTCTTGGAATACAGTTTCCTCACAGAAGGCACTCTTTCTCAAGCGACACTGCTGATCATGCAGAAACAACTTTTCAAGCTGGTCGCAAATGACAGGAGACCGATCTCTACTTAGCTTTATATACCTAAATAATGATAACCACACGGCAGCCTGCAGCAAAACATGAATGCAAGAACTACTTCAAGCAAAAAATTATAGCTACATTAAGCAATGCCAATAGCACCAATACACAATCACATGTACCAAACATAGCTACTTTCAACTTTACTGCTCCCACAAGAATGCCACTTCCGTTTGATAATACAAAAGGGCACCAAAGCCCTCAAGCCCACTCTTTAAGTTTCGAACTCAGGCTCCAATAAATCAGAACATATTATTCTCAACACGGTAGTATCATTTCCAACATTCACGCCAACAATTTCAAAGGATTATGAAGTGAAATATGGCCACAAGCTTAATAAGCATAAACCAACAGGAAGATAAACGTAATAGGTATGGAGCGAATAGCAAACAGAGGGACGGGAAAAATTCAAACGTTATGGTAAAGATGCCAAACTAAGTAGTACCCAACAAACGCTGCAGCTGTTGCAACGTCGAAACCCGAATCCAGAAAAGACTACAAAGCATAACAAGCAAACCCAACAAAGATCATAACTTTTTGTAGCAAAAACCATAAAAGGAAATCCGGCACACAAATTAATAAACAAGATACACAAGGACAAACTGCAGGAACATTAAAAGATAAAAGTGATCCACTTACGGTGACTTTAGATTCGCAAGAGTGTTCATCTTCGAGATGGGAACAAAGAGACGCGATATCGAAATCCTCATAACAGTAAGGGCATGGAAAATCTGGTCGAACCTCGTCATCTACCTCGAAATCGTCGATGCTTAACCGATCTAGAACATATCAAGAAAAAAGAAGACTGCGTACATTAGAAAGTACATAGAACAAATGTTTTATTTTTAAAGACAACGCTAAATGTTCATCCATATAAACCAGGATCATACAAATTTTGAGAAAGAAGGAGGGTTCCTACCCAGAGAGCTCTGAGGGTTGTTGTGTAAGGTAAACTGGCGTTTAGCGGCGGCGATGCGTGAAGTCCAGAAATCAGAGTCCATTTTCTTTAAGACAAAAGCGATTAATGAGTGTGGCGCGTTGTGAAGTTCTTATTCACCTGTATATTAAAAATAAAACCAACAATCTGAAAAAGAAAAGGGAAAGAGACCCTTCTCCCCACGATTTATATGCTCCTGTTTGTTTGACTTGCAAGTGTAAATGAAAGTCTCAACCTTTGATCTGAAGCAAAAATACAAGTTACAGGAGGATGATAAAAGAAGAAGAAGCTTTATTTTGCTTAGTTTGACTAATTCCGAACAACCCTTTTTTAGCGCGCTTTTAATTAACGAGATAGAGAGAAGCTTGAAAACGTGACGATTGAATTAAGGAAGGAGGAGAGTGTCTGTTTAGGTTGCCCGCACAAGAACATGTACATTATATTATATATATGTTTGCAGCTTTTTCATCTGGTTTTGTTAATTTGCGTTTGTCGTAAAATTATAGGAAGCCGTTGGGTGTGGTTAAGGATGGTCAATTCCTGTCCTGTTATTACGTGTGACCGAAACAACCGATTATGCCAGTGTCGTATCTGACATGAGACCCACGGCTTCGCTCGGCATCACCCTTCTTCTAATGATCTTGTACAATTACTTGATGTCTATAGGAAGCTAGAACAGCATGAACTTCAACGCAAATGGAGACATCTTGGTTTCTGCTTCTAATGGCAAGCCAGTAATTCTATAGGAATGGGAATATTGGCTGCAGGAACTCCCGTTTCATATCCGTACAATTTGACCTAATTTTCCAAATGATCCTAGACTTTCTAAATTGTCTTTTAAACCAAAAATCAACCTATTATAATTAGTGATCTGCACGCTCTAAATTTAAATGACCTAGAGATCATAGGTTCATTTGAGTAAAAGATTTACCTCTTTATTCTTAATAATATTTGGAAATTTTTCAAAGAGATTTTCTAACTTTGACAAAAGGTTTATCCCTAAAACTAGTAACCTTTATACATATGAAAAATACTTGTTGCACTAATTCCCTAGTCTTCTTTGTATCTTCTCTATTAGTGAAAACACTCTTTGAGTTGGAATTTCATGGTTAATAAAGGTGGAATTAGATAAATAAAAGGGGATATTTAACATGTAAACCAGAGATGTAAGAAAGCCATCTAGTAAAGATGTTATGCACTTGTTAAAAGAGTTAAGTGGCTTTTGTTATAATTAATTACCAAACCTGAGAGGAGTAGTTAATCTACAAAGGATAAATTAAACAAACTAAGTATTTTACATCTGGTGTAATATTTAAAATTAGGATCCAAGGAGATATTATACTTCACTAGATTGGTCAAAGCCTCTATGAATAAAATGAATAGGTAAGGAGAGATAGGATCTTCTTGCCCCAAAACCCTCTCGGCCTTGAACCAATTAGTTGACTCTCTATTGATTAATGTATTAAAAGAAGATGTAGTTATGCATAGACTTAACTAGTTTATGGACTTTACAAGAAAATAAAATACCTTAAGCAATGGTAGAATAAACTCCCAACTAACTGAGTTGTAAGCTTTATAGAAGTCCACACTAATAGAACAATTCTTTGGGAAAGTCTTCTTGAATATACTTTGAATACTTATTAAGAAATTAGTACAATCTTCCTAATTTATATACCTTCTAAGAAAGCTCCTTGACTTTCACTTATAAAAGGTTTCAAAACTCTCCTTAATCTTACTGCTAAGAGTTTATAAATTACTTTTTACAAAAAAATTACAGCATGAGATAGGCTAATACTCATTGAGTGAATAATGTTGGGGACTTCAAAGATTAGATAAATAAAAGTCTTATTGATCTCTTTCAAGAGCTTACCTTTCTTAAATAACTATAGTACTACTTTTGTAAACAGTTTCCTTACTAAAGGCCAAGCTTTTTAGAATACTAATTTAGGTTTTTAGAACACTAGCCCTTCTACATCTTATGCATTAAAATGAATGATGATGAACTTTATCCTGTCTTACTTCAATTGGTTATTAATTAAAGAGCTAAGGATTTTCTCTAAAGAATTACTATAAGCTGACATACTAAGAGAGTTTTTGAAGAAGTTAAAAACTTCCTCCTTTATCTCCATTTGAGAAGAGACAACTACCCTATTTCACTTGGTAAAAGAGCTTATTTTATTATATTTTCTTCTTGCCACTATGGAATTATGGAAGAATCTAGTGTTTCTTTCCCTTTCCTTTATCCAACAAACCCTAACTCTCTACTTTAATAAAGAAGTATGGATCACTATAGCCTTAGTGTATGAATTAATAGGTATTAGTGTGTGAATTAATAGGTAACTTCTCTTCCTTTATCAACATAAATAGGATTGGAAACATTAAGCCCATTATTTATAGTTCTCTTCGATTTAACCTTCTTTAGCTCCTGTTTAATCAAGTGCAACCTTTTAAGATATATAAAATCTTTATGACTATGTAAAGAATGAGCCATATCTCTAAGAATAGCCTCATTAAAAACCTTTATCACCTGTTAAAAAATTATTAAATATGAATAAAAACTATCCCCTACACTTGCTGAATATATCTTAAATGATGATAAGGGAGTGACATGAGAACATTGGATTCATAATGAGTGCTTTGCTCTTAAAGAACTTTGACAACCACTTTTTATTATCTAGTTCCCTATCTAACTTCTTCCTTATGAGAGCAAGTACAATTTTGTATATCTAGAATTTAATAAAAAATATGATGATGACATATAATTATAGTTTAAAAATTAATGTTTTGATAATTTTTTGCATATTATATATTTGTGTGTTAGAGATCCAGTCTGCATTAACAAGTGAATTGGTGTCCTATACATATTAGGTAATCTAAGTCGGTGTTAACAAAATAGTTTCTAGAATTATCATCTTAAGAGGTTTAGGCACTATACCTTTCAGCCTAATGTAAAGTAAAGTATACTATTGAATCTCTTATAATAATCCAAGGTTGCTAGTTCCTAAATATCCTTCTATAGGGATAATCATTGATGAGCCAAATTACAGGCATACATAAAAATTAACTTCTACAAAGTTGTTAGTGTAACATCCCACTCCAAATGGGAAGGGTAGAATAGTAATTTGGAAAGGGCCGAGAGAGATTAGGATTGTTTCGAAATATTCATGCATATTCTTACATGGGAATAGTGAAAATTGCAGATGAAAATGACCCTGCATGTATTCGTGACATTTTCCCAGTATAGGTGCCTAACTGTGATTTTATTGTGGAAAACGTGATTTTTGTGTTTGAAATTTTAATTGGAGTGGATGGTTGTGTGTTTTATATTTCGGTACTGAAAATTTCTGTCCAATGGCACTGGAATATTGGGTACATTATTTTGGGATTGTCATTAGAGCCATTGGAATTGGATGGATTAAAGATTTAATTTTTTTATTAGGGTTCTTTTATGAAACAAGTTAGCAATTTGACTCTCTCCTCTCATTAAATGCCAAGTGCCATGACATGTGTCATGACACTCTTAAACCCATTCAAACTCATTTAATGTCTTGGTTGTTCCATTCACTCACGACACT
>JANZXV010000002.1:29337298-29351960 GCA_027576455.1 Erythroxylum roigii
TTTATTAATAATTTATTAATAAATATTATATAAAGATATTAAAATAAATTTATTTATTTAAAAATAATTTATCTTTAAGTTTTATCTAATATGTAATTATTATCAGCGATAAAAATATAATTACATTGACATTAAAAACAAGACAACTTTTGGTTCTTATTTTAAAGAAAAACATAAATTAAAAACAAAAAAATAAATTCAAAAAATTACAACAAAAAAAGTAGAACCAAAATACCCTTAGTTGTCCAGTTTTCCCTACACCAAGCTCACTGCTCGTCTCCTTACTAAAGCTCGTCAGCTTCTCTCTTCACCATTGCTCATCAACTCCTTTTCTCATCGTCGTTTGTTAGATCCTCTTCTCACTACCATTATCAACTCCTCGTAAGTTCTTCTCCTACCCATTCTCTAACTTATTATCTTGAATTGTGAGAGGCTCTTGGGTGATGATAGTGCTTTAATGTGCTGCTTGCTTTTTCAATTTTGCTATGATTATACCACTTTAATGTGATCATAAGTTAGGTCTAATGGTTATAGAGGCATCAATAACTCCGAAGTTAGTATAATTAACATGAAAGTGTGATTGGAAAATTTTACTAGAATGTGTTTTAGAATTGGTTCGTTTTAAATGGAATGGGGTCTCTTTCGATAAGCACAATGTGAATGTGTTTCAACACGTTACTTTTAAGTCTTGAAAAATATGATGCAATATAAACAAAGGAAAAAAAACATTATTCAGCATGATGTTTTTGAATTATGAAGTTCTGTAAATGATATTAATGTTAGAAGTATAAAAAGGAATTTGACGGCTAATGTATTTATGTTTTCTATTTACAAAAGGTAATACTTGGGTTAATTTCCCTGCGATATTCTTTAGTGCAACTTTATCGGAGTTAATAAAAGTTGAAATTGTAATCATTATGGCTTCATCCATTAGAAGGATTTTAAACTGGACAATATGACGAGACGTCTTTATAGTTTAAATTGATTCCGAACATCCACTTTGCAAAATTTATTTCTTAGTTTTAGACACCTTTATAAAACAAAGTCCCCTTCTCCAAATTTTTTCTTTAGGTTTTAAGCACCTTCATAAAAAGAAGCCCCTACTTCAAATATTTACTATCACTATTGTTTAATTCAAATATCCACATGGGCAACCAACATGGAAATTTTGATTTCTTTGTAAATTTTAAGGTAAATTTGACAGACAATGAGAGAAGGACTCAAAATATAGCATCAACACAGTAATGTATTACTCCTCATATTTCAATACATTATATTTGTTTCTAAAAAGGATTTTCTCCTAACCAACGTAGCTCCAATACACACTAATATTCATTTCATGTTTAAAATGAGAGCATTTTGTTTCTCTAAGATTTTGTGACATCCTATCATATTTGCCCTATATTAGCCAACATAGTGGTAACACGGACCCTTGTCCTTCCTTTTTTTTATAGTTACAATTAAGAGAAAACTAAAACTACCTCATAAAAGAAATACCACAGGCATTAGCCTATATAATCAGGGAGAGGGCTTCAGGAATATCATCCCAAACCTGAAATTTTGAAGAAATTCTATGACTCAATTTATCCAAACAATCTGCGGTAAAATTACTTTCACAAAACACATGCCTAATATAACAACTACAATTCTTAGCAAGTAAAGCTTGAATATCCACAACCAAAACAGATAGGGGATGTGAAGAGATAACACCACAAGTTACCATCTGCACTGCCTCCTTGCTATCAAATTCTACCACGACCTGCCGAAAACCGCGATCCCACGCAAAAATCAAACCATCCCGAATGGACCATAACTCCCCCAGCAAGATAGCTGAAACACTAATTCGAAATGAATACCCCCTAGCCAATGACCAAATAAATCACGCAACAACCCTCCACCACTAGTCAGCTTAGGATTAACAATAGAACTGTCGTCACAATTCGACTTCACCCAACCAGATGGCGGCGCATTCCAACCAATCTTACGCCTCATACCTTGACTCTTCTGTTTTAAATCAGAAGTTAGTGACACATCCATTGCAACTTTAAAGACACAACCATTCAAATTTGCTAAGGAAATAACTCCTTTTGAAAGATCAATAAGTTCTGAGCCTTCCATAACCACCAAATACCTGCCAGAAACTAATATGCCCAGGCAAAACCTAAAGGACCCACAATATGAGCACGCAGATTCAAAGCTAGCCAATCAACCAAATCCTACGCAATAAAAAATCATCAGAAACATCCCACTGCTGCCACCATGCAATCGCACGATTACAATCACGCAACAAATGCAAAGGAGAATCAACATATAAAGAGCACACTTCACACAAATTAGAAGTAGCCAAACCTTTTGAGAATCTCAAAGAATTCATCGGAAGACATGAGTGCCCAAGTAACCACAAGAGCTACAATTAAAAAATAGGGGATATTTCTAATGACTTAAACACCAATCTAGAGAAAAGTTTGGGAGATAAAAAATTTATGAGATTAAGAGGAAGATAATCTTGGAGAAAAAGAAAATCAATCAAGGTTCATTAAAAACTTTTAAGAAACAAGTCATGAGAAGTTAAACTTCTTTATTGTGTTCTTTATTGCTGATTATTAGTTTTCTTTGTTTTAATATGAACTAATTGAGATATAGCTCTAGATGGATGACCACCAAATTTTATCTTTTGAGTTGATTTCCTTGGTTTAGTTAAAAAGATTCTAATCTATTAAGATTTGTTCATTGTTTTATATTACAATAGATTGCAGTAATGAATGTAGAAGATTCAATATTCAGATTTGTATATAGTACTAAAGTAGCAAACCCAAAAGGTTCTATATGAATCAGGTCACAACATGAAAAATAAAGGTTAAATAAGTTCCCAGCTATAGGCTTGACAATATTTTATAAGTTAGGAATAAACCTATTAAGAGAATTCATAGATCAAATTAATGCATTCTTAATGAGTTATGATGTGAGAGAAATTTCGGTAAAAAACTTACGAATATGGATTGTAAATGTCTTGATTGTGAATTTGAAATTATATATTTGGAATTCTTATCAGTCTATAAAGCTAAAGTTGATCATTAAATGGGGATAAATTTAAGCATAACAAAGTTCTAGGGGAATTCCTATATATATATTAAAGTAAAGTAATAACCAAGAAGAAGTAATTATTACTTTACTTTAGTTTTCTAAATTGTTATTTCATTTTAGTTAGTTACATTTATTAATCAATCATTCACTTATTTAGATTAGATAATAAAAAGGATAGTCATTATTAGTAGTCACAATATTTATAGGATAGATATTTAACTCACCAAGAGTATACTACAAAAAAAATGATAGATACACTTACCTATGTTATTTCTTTAGTACTTCTCTTTGTGTTTTGTTTATATCACATTAGTTATTGTGAACAAATCCGTAGAATTTTACCTTTGAAAAAATGGAGCACATAAGCAACTTAAAAGAGATTTAATAGAATTTAAGTGAAGTACCAAAAACAAGGAGGAATAAAAAATATCAATATTTAAGTAAATCATTTTAATCTTTCTTTTAACCTTATCAACCATTTTAAAGAATTAGGAGATCAATCATTGCATGATCATTTGCACTTAGAGCATATTGCATGTACTTTGTCATAAACAAGAGGAAGGTTGGTGATTGAACCCAAGTTTCTTATATAAATTAGTGACATTTTCATGATTTTTATTGCACTTCTTGGCTCTTATTTTCGATTTTATGCTTAATTGGACTCTTGAGTGCTTGCCTGTACTTTATGTAGTTTGAAGTAAAATTGTCACAAATTATTATAAATTGCACTAAATTAATTTTCTAAGAACAATTGGTACTGCAAACTACCATTTGTTCATTGTAGGAGACTCAAGAAGTAGAGGCAAAGAGTGAAAGGATGGAAATGACAAGTCAACAAGTCAACCGGGCAACAGGAAAGTTCACCGCGGCGTGAGTTCACGTCACCATGGTGAACTCAGCAGATCATGAGGAGACCTCTCGGGAAAAGTTTGCTGCGGCGTAAATTAATTCTGTCACCACGGCGAAAAAACCAAAACTCCAAAGAAAACCTTCGGGAAAATGTTCGCCGCGGCAAACTCATCATGTCGTCGCGACGAACCTTCAAATACCCAAACCATTTTTGGAAGTTTACCCACTATTCAACCAGATCCATCAACCTGGTTTATAAAAAGTGCCTATTTTAGGTTAAAAAGAGGCCGACATCGGGAAGAAGACTCACTCACTACCATCCGAACAATTTTTTACACACACCCTCATTTTTCAAATCCCTAAAGAAGTTTAGAACATCATCAAACCCAAATCCATCACTATCAACTCCATCTTATACATTAAAAAAAAAGAGCAATAAATATGAAATGAGAAGTGACTTGGAAGGGAAGAAATAGATTGGGAAGATGGTAACACTGTAGTCCCTTCTTTTCCTTATTCCTTTCTCCTCCTTCTCTCTTCTTCTTCCTCTCTCCTTGGATCTTTCTCAAAGTGGAAAAGGTTAGAGCCCCTTTTAGGGTTATTTCTCTTTCTTTATATATTATTTTTCATTTTAGGTAAACCCTAGGGTTTTACCGAGTCCAAAAAGTCCCAAATATCCCTCGATAAGTCGCATTCGGGAGGCTTTCTGCACTGTTTGTGGCACAGGCCATGATCGTGGCCCATACTGCCACGATTGTGGCCCAAGATTTTGGCTCTCTGTCACGATCATAGCAAAAGAATCCACGATATGGTAGAGCCTCCATGCTTCTGCCACGATTGTAGGGATCGTGGCCCATCCTGCCACAATCATGGCCTAATATTTTAGTTCTCTATCACGATCATAGCAGAAGGAGCCACGATGGTGGTTGAGCCTCCATGCTTCTGCCACGATTGTAGGCCTAGGCTCTGCTCCATATTTTCTTTGAATTCTCTTTGTTCTTCGATATTTGATATGAAACACTAACAAACACATCAAGGCACCTCAAATACACAAAATTTAAGCTCAATGGCATGTTGTAACCTATAAAACACTCAAAAACACAAATGTCTAACTAAATAACACAATCCTAACCTAAACATACACTAATTATTCAATTTAACAACTAAACACATACTAAACTACCCACTAAAACAATATGCAATCTACCACTATCAATAAGTGTCTTCATTAGATAAATAATCAAGTGAAAAGACAATACATTAGAGAAGTACCCACTAAAGAGGATATTGTAGATCCTTTTGTTGTCTCCAAAAATACATTATCAACATATAAATGGATATGGTACTAAATACATAAGCGATTAACTTTAGTAAACGTAAGATATTATTAGTTTATGTCCTTGCAATTAATAATGGGTTGCAATTTATATATGACATCATATATTTATTCAAGAATAACTTTTATTTTTAAATGATTTCCAATTATATGTAATTCTAAGTACTAAAGACAAAATATTTAGAGTAATTATTATATAATTAAAATTACGATATGATCATAATATGAGCTTTCAAATTATATTTAGCTATTTTTTTATATTCCTACTAATTATAGTTCTATCAGGATGGGACAAAATCTATAACCTCTCTATAAAATTATCCAACCTCTCTCTATAACCTCAACCTATTCCTATGAAAGCCGACCTTTATAAAGTAGCTTTCCTTGATCACGAATACTACTACTTAAGCAACCTAAACCTTGAGCTTTCACTAAGCTTTAGCCACGAAACCAATAACCTTGTCCATCAGAGTGCATGTTGTATATGGCTTCTTGTTAAACGCTAGCATGCAAGCTTTGCTAGCTTGTTTTGAAGCCTTTGTCATCCCTTCCTCTCCCTAATCCTAATCTCTTATAAACATAGCCACTCTTACATAACCTCCTCTATTATTTCTGCCCTATTAAAACTTTCTTATTTTCCCACCTCTTTTGCCCCTTTAATAGATACCAAATTTTAGACTTTCTAAAACTCTCTTGTCAAGTCAAAATGTCATTATTTTTTGTCATTAAACGTCAAACTTTTCCACCCTGATACTTCAAACCTAGTATGGTCCAACCTACCAACCTACCAACCATATAAAACCATCTTCTCAATCGGACAAATAGAGTCTGAATCTATCAAAAAAGTTGTCATCTTCATTTATCCAGTATGTTAATTGGAAAACCTGGAGGTGGGTTATTAGTGATAGCTCTCCTATAACAAACTCCATTTCTGCCTGCCAACTATGTCATCTAAAGGGAAATTGATTGTGGCTTTAGACTTAGACATCCTCTATGAAGGAGTAACCAAATGGAAGAGTACTCTTATAAGTTTCTTCTAGGATGCTAGGCCACCTTACCAAGGTTTCAATTCACAGGCTAAGCACTAATGGAAGGACTTTGGTTTGTTAGAAGTTCTCCCAACAAATGTTAACCTATTCCTATTCAAATTCACATCTGCTTACCTAGCTTAGAAAGTGGGGGAAAGTGACCCTTGGTGCTATAACTCAAACCCAATCTTGCTTAAATAATTGAAACTAGAGATTAAACTAAATGATCTAAGACAAAAATAATACCCATATGGATGAATGTGTATAATTTAACTTTATAATACTGTACAACTTTTGGCTCAAACCATCTTACTACCTTTGTGGGCAAGCCTTTGAGCAAGGATGAAATAATTTCCACAATGAGAAGGGTCATTTATGCAAGAATATGTGTGTTAGTGGATAGTGATGGCTAGCTCCCTGGTCCATACCTATCTTAAGGTTAAATGAGGCAAATAATGTACTAGAGGACATGGTTTTGGTAACATATGACTAGAGGCCAAAATAGAAAACTCCAAGTCCACTATGGAAGCCCATATTCAAGCTATTCAAGACAAACATCTACAATGAGTTAATGGAGATGCACGAGAAAGAGAGTCAAGGCCTTACTGAAAACATACAAGAGGAAACTGATAACCAAAACTCCAATTCATAAGCAAACACATCACATGCAATCACTCTGAAGGCCAATGATATTATAAATATAGAAGATGCTGACCACCTATCGATTCACAACAATGAAAATAATAAATCAAGATCAATAAAGGAGGATAATGGATCTAACAAGCAAGTTGTATAATAACACATAACAATGAATCTGAAGAAGGTGAATCTTAATGTCATCGAAGAACTAACTTAAGGAATAAGAAACACACCCTTGAAAGAATGAATAGAAAGGAACCAAGTTGAAAAAAGCTTCCAAAGATTCATAAGAAGGGGATCCAAAATGAAGAACAAAACATTTAGCTTCAACTCTAAATAAGCATACTAACATGGAACATCAGGGGGCTCAACATAAGGAGGATCTGGGTAATATTCTCCAACCTTGTGCATCATCACAATAGAAGAATTGTAGTCAACCATGTTTTGAAAAAGTTGTAATTCACCCGTAGCACATTAGGGACAACTAATCCATTTGTAAGCTAATTTATATATAGAAATAAGAAGGATTTGGGTAATATTCTCCAACCATATGTATCATCACAATGAAAGAATTGTAGTCACACATGTTTTGAAAAAAGTTGTAATTCACCCGGAGCACATTAGGGACCAACTAATTCATTTGTAAGTTAAATTAAGGAATCAAAATCTGCAATTCAATGTCAAAATAGTGTATGCATTCAACCTAACTTTTCAAAGATCATCCTTTTAGAAAAAAACTGAAGGAGATAGGTGAATCAATAGATCAAATGTGGCTAATCACAGGAGACTTCAATTATATCCTTAGTTCCATAGAGATTCAAGGAAATATCAATATAAGGAATCACACTAATGAGCTCTTAAACTGTTGAAGGGATTTATAAGTTTTGGATCTAAGGATGGAGGGAGCTTATTACACATAGAACAATAAGTAGGAAGGAATGCACTTCATAAGGAAAAAATTGGACAGAGCATTGGTTAATGAAAGATGGCTAGAAAAATTTCCTAAAAGCAAGGCATGCATCCACAACCAGTTACTCTCCAACCATACACGAATTATAATTTAAGAAATTAATGATTCTTTAATCAGAAAACACCCCTTAAAGTTTAACAACTACATTTTACGAGTAAAAGTATTTAAGGAGCCCTTGATAAAAGGATTCAAATTCCAGTAAGAGGAACCAAATTATATCTTGTAATAAAAAATCTTAATGCAATCAAAGATGAATTGAAGAAGCTCAATTTAAAAAGAACTAAGCATTTTCAAAAGTTTGTGGATGAAGTAATGCTTAACTAATGGAATATAAAAGACCCATATTTAAGGAGTTGTAGGAAAAAGAGAAGCAGGTCTCCAACACTATAATAACATGGCATAAATCAACTTATCTATCGTAAGGCAAAGATCAAGGATATTATGATTGAAAGAAAGAGAAAGAAATAATCAATTTTTTTTGAATAGATCTATACATATAAGAAGGAATTGCAATAAGATCTCATCCCTAGAAAAAGAAAGTGGAGAAATCATAATCTCTAAAGAGAAAATGCATGAAGAAGTAGTTATATACTCCATTAATTTAATTGGAACTAGAACAAATGCTTCCTCCACAGTTAATATCATCAAATCAATCATAAGATGCCAAGTGTTGGCATATATGATATATACCTTGACAGAGCTAGTTGAACCTTCAGAGGTAGAAAGAATCATATTCTTTTTGTGTCCTAACAAAGCTTCAAAACCCAACAGATTCAATGGAAACCTCTTTTAGATAAAATAGGAATCAGACTAAAATATTGATGGCAGAGGCTGTGTAAGAGTTTTTCAAGGAGGGGAGAATGCCAAGGGAGCTAAACAAGACCTACATCATTCTCATTCTAAAGGTATAATCTCTTAAATCAATTAGAGATTATAGACAAATATCATGTTGCGATGCCATATATAAGGTAATTGTAAAAGTCATAGTTGAGTGACTGAAACCAATATTGTGTCACCTAATTTATCCATCCGAGGAGCTTATATCGAAAGAAGGTCAACAAGGAGCAACATATTGTTAGCTCAAGAGTTATTTAAGAACTACTCAAAGAAGAACTCCCCCTAAAAACTGTGCATTGAAAATTAACTTCCAAAAAGCACTTGATTCTTTAGATTGGAATTTCTTGACTAACATTTTGTAAAACTAATTTACTAGAACTCGACTCGAAGAATTAGGTGACGCAAGAAGGTATGGTCATTCCTCACCTCCAAGTTACACATGTGACGCATGCAGTATTGACAACATATTTTGGAAGCAACTGTATCTTTTAGTGTTACTAGGTCTTTTCATACGCTTCTTCAAACAAAAAGGTCTGTTCATATGCAACTTTTGTAAAACCAAACTTATAATTAATTTAATTGATTATTTACATTTTAAAAAAAGAAGAGATATTAGAGGAATAGTAAAACTATCGTCCATTATATTTCTTTCTTATAAATAAATTAGTTAATCTCATAAATTAAAGTATAAAAATACTTAGATAAATGTGTGGTACTTATTAAAAAATAAGTTCATTAAACTGACACGTTAATGAGGATCCTAATATGAATGTTCTTATTAGTGATGATTGTATAATCAATCTTTATATTTGAGATTATCAAAATATCTATAGGATTTATTATATTTTGATGCTACATATAACATATTGTATTTATAGTAGTTCAATTAATTAGGCATAGTGTGAATTATAAGAAAATAGTTGAGTATATAAATAAAAGCTTCCTTACTTTAAAGTAATTTTTTGATTAGTAACGATTTGGGAATGTGTTAATTTTGGATTTGAATTATGCTGAGAATAAGTGATGGGAGGCTGTAAATACTTAGGAGCGAAATTGTAGCAAAGTGATAATAGTTTGTCCTGCTTACTGTCCCGCATTTGTTAGAACATGCGGAACCTGACATTAGTTAGAGAGGAGTGATTGGAATTTAAGCTAAGATCAGATGCCAGTTTGATGATTAAGGTGCATGGCAATTCCTGAAATGTCCCACTTGATAAGTTTACCTTTTATGAGTAAAAGGTAGAGAACAAGTGGACAGCATGATGGGATAAAGAGATGGAGTGGTACTGGTGTGGTGACCAGCTCCCGTGGTGACGGACAGAGGTGAGTGGGAGCGATTGTTGTTGACTTGGTTATTTTCTTTTCACTTTCACCATTGTACATCGAACATCATGAAGGTTCCTAAAATTTGCAGGACATCATGCCATGGGCCTCCATTCCATTCGATTCAACTACTATAAGTCATGTGCTTGCGGTTTCTAATTGTTTTAAATAGCGTTATTCTGTAACTGAAGATTTATTTTCGACTAATGTTTACATTGATTCAATAATGCCATTAAAGGAAATCTTTGATTGTATTCCCATGTGAATGGAAACCCCTTTCCACCCACCAGTAGTTTATTCACCAGTTGGAAGGTCAAAAAGAGAAAAGACCAGGGAAGATTGAGAAAAGTCAGCCCACCATTCACGGAGCTAAGTAACAAATCAAGCGGAGAATTTGCAGTTATAACTACAAATGCCTGATGGTCCTTCCCCTCAGCAACCCAGCTTAACAACTCCCATCGGCCATCCTAACCACCAAAAGCTTGCAAATACTCTCCATTATCTGCTGCTTAGGTTAGCCATGTGGAGTTTGAAACTTTCATAGGTACCTAAAGGACTGAGGGTGAATATAGGTCATGACCTTTGCTTCTGCTGTAGATTTGAAATTTGACACCACACTTTAACTAACACAAGCTTGGCCATATTGAGTTTGAATTTTTCGAAGGTAAGTTCACCTAAAGTGTTTAGGTGAGCTCAGGTCATGACCTTTGTTTCTGTTGTATTTGGTCTCCCTAAATTAATCCCTGGAAGGACATTAAAGTCTCTCCCTCCCTCTCCCTCTGCCCCACCACCTCCAACCTTTCGAAAAGGAAAAGGAAAAGGAATTGTCTTCTTAGCGACCATGATCATGGTGTCCAGTTAAAGGGACTCGTACTGCCAGTTGCATATGCAAGATTTTGCATTATAACTCCTCTAAAAAGAGCTTCTAAAGCTATATGTAGTACATGACCACTGGATAGTAAGACCTTCACAATATCACTTAAAACTCACTCCTTCCTCTAAAAAGTTCAGTCCCTTAACTTTTTGTTCAATATTATGACCAAACCTCATTATTAATTTGGTGCTTGAATATAAAGATTTCATATTCTAGTTTTAATTGCAGTAAGTAACCTGTAATTTGGTCGAAAATTGAACGCAATGAATCAGAAACAAGTTGTCATTCCTAAAAATCGCCCAGTCTGTCGACATAGAGCAATACGAACAGTTGCTTAACTAATCAAAAGGCTAGTGCAGCAGAGCAAAGCACGTGATGTGACTAATACCCACATAAGCTACTGTCTGGCGGAGCACAATAGTGAAAGGTCAACTTGGCAATCTGAATTTTCAGTTCTCAAGTGCGCCTAGTCCTGGTCATCAAGTGCCACTTTTATTAATCACACGACAAGGGAACAGATCTCCACAGTTTGCAGTAGTTACTAGGTTATCCTCATTAGTTTACCAAATTTGAGTCCTGCTGTATGGTTCTGTAACTTGAATTGAAATGGGATTTGATTTGGTTTGGTTCCATGAGAAGCCAATGCAGACTTATCATGAAAGGACATAATCCAGCGAAGGCTTTTCCAGAACACTCCCCAATTCCCATATGAGCCAAGTGAATGGTCTCTGTCCTATTTAGAAAAACTGTAAGCTTTGGGGCAAGTTCGGTACCTAAAGTAAAGTTCATGGTCCCATCGACTTGAATGTTTTGTGAGCTGTGAGGATAAGCCTGGAGAAGTGACTGAAACTTGAAAGCGATAGAGAAATGCAAATGAACTTAAATTGTTCGTTCGCTTAGTGGATGGAGAGATCGTAGTTCATTTAAAGCTTTCTTTTACTTGAAAATGGGTAGGTAGAATGCTTGAGAAGATGGCTCTTATTTGATTATTAACTGATTTGAAGACAAAACCGAACGAAATAACTTGAAAATTTCCCTCATGGATTTAATCACCCTATGATTTTTAAGTCCATCAGAAAAGAAAGAAACACAAAAGCTATCACATTGTACATGATATATATTGATTATTTGATTTAGTTTTTGAAGACAAGGACAGAAAACCATTCTCTTCCATACCTTAATAAACTTTTCTGAAGCAGGAGAGACTATGCAAACATGAAAACAACAAAGAAAAAGATGACAAGGGCTAAATAAATAAATTTTATATGTTGCTGTTTCTCACTAATAAACATAGATCAACTCAACAGCATCTTCCTTCACTTCCTTCTTGGCCACCAACTCTTCATGGGACGTAACGGTCATTTGCGAACTCCTGGAAATTATCCTGGTTCTGGTAGCTTTTCACGTTGTTGTTGGGATTGTACTCAGAGTTGCCATAGTTGCTGTTGTAGTATTTAGTATCATAATTGTACACCTGGTTCTGGTTCTGGTTCTGGTTCTGGTTCGGGTTTGTGTAGTAGTGACCCTTATCATAGTTGTTCTCGTTCACGACATCATAAAAGTACTTGCCCTTTTCCAGGAATCTGGTGTCACTCATTCCCTGCTTCTCTGTGTTACCGTACGCATTGGAGCTACGATAGTGGTAATTGTTGTTGTTATTGGAGTTAGTGGGGTAGTAGGAGTTGTCGGGATTAGTGGTGTAGTAGCCATTCTGTTGGCGGCTAGTTTCACCAAAGTTGCTGTCTTGCTTCTCCTCAAAAGCATTGTTGTTATATTGGTTGCTCTCGTGATAGTAGTTGTTGTTGTTGTTGGTGTTGCCTGTCCCTGTGGTGTATGGGACGTAAGTGGGCGTTTTGTACGGTGCATTGCCAAGCTTCGTGGTGGTGGTGGGGATAACACTGGACTCCTGACTATAAAGACCGTAACTTTGAGTCTCCGGCAAAAAGCTTGGTTGCTCATCTTCTTCCTTGGTGGGAACTGTAGTCTCTTTGACGTTATTATTGCTGTTGTTGTCGGTGACTGTGGGAGCTGTAGAGGCACTGACCTTGCTAAAGAACCGACTTTCTCTAGCATAAGCGTTCGGAGACAAAAGTGCCAAGAGAAGAAGAAGGGAAAGAAATTTTGCAGAGAAAGCCATAGTTGGGAGTGGAGACACAAGAGGAACTATGGTGACAATAAGGAGTGATGGTTTGTGAAAGGTTCAATCTTTATATAGGAATCATATTCTTTTTTCTAGACAGTATAGTCCGTCTCCTGAAAATTTTCTAATCAATTAGGTGGGATTAGGAAGGAAATGGCAATAACTGTGGTCCCTGAATGAGAAAACTTTAACAAGAATCATCTTTGTCGATGTTACTCGTAAAACTATTTCAGTTATTCTTTTTGGGTTCATACATCAGTATGGTGGGGCTATAACAAATCGATTGCGGAAATGCATTTCATTTATAAACTGTTTTCATATATGAATTGATCTCTCTGGTCGAGGATAAGTTGCAATTTCATGAATGTAAATCACAAAGAATTGCATACAAATACTAAGTAGGCAATGGGGGAGTAATTATGCGTGGGTTGTGGAGAGTGGGACAATTGCCAATAATAGGCATTTAGTGCAAAGGTAGCATGTGCCCACTTATTGTTGTCTAACCTTACAGCTCAGGCCCATTTCCTCTTCCACAATTCTGTTCATGTCGAATGTCCTACCAAGGCAACAGCTATGATGAAGCTTTTAGATTTGGTTCATTGCCTTAGAAATCACTGTGCTGCTATTGAATTAAGGAAAACTATAGGTAACAACTTTACCTTTAACCTTTTCCGTATGCTAATAAATTGAATAGGCAGAGAAAAATTGAGCATGCCTACTTATTTTATATTTGACTAGAGAATTCCGAACATTTATATTTTATTCCTTCTAAAGTAGTCTTCACTTGATTAGCGGCAGAGCTGGAAGGCAGTGTCCCCCGGCCCCCCACACACGCGCACTGTTATTCCTATAATGGTCCTAAGTATGAAGCTTCCATCAAAGCGACATTTTTCTCAGGAAAAGAAAAATGAATGAAGAGAAGTTAAAGACTTCAACTGCAAACGTGTCGTGATTAGGGAAAAAAGAAAATTTAGATGATAGTGTTCAAACTTGATACTGTTTATATCAAGAAAAACGAAATCAAGCTACTTTTTATATCCTTTAATGCGTAGAACAAGAAGTTAGGAGGAAACGGATGTGGTCCGGACAAAGTGATAGAGATACAACCGACTGAGTTAACAAAGTCCAAACTAGGCGTCCTAGCAGTTCTTTTCCTTTTTCTTTTTAAAACTTCTGTTGCTTTGCTCTTTTTCTTGGTTCAAGCGAAGTTACTCCGCAATTGGGGGGTTCGTGGGTCTCACAGATTCTAACAAAAGGAAAAAAAAATGTCAAGGGTTTGAACTTTCAAGTTCAGATTTTTTGTACTCGATATCCCGTTTTAACCCTGTTCTACATAAAAAATGACATTATTTTAAGTATAAATAGACATAAAACGGCATTGTTTTTAAGGTAAAACAAGATTAGATCAAGTATTAGGTACAACATTAATAAGGATTTTTTTATAAGTTTTAAATTTAAATCATATAGATGAGATATATCTTTAATTTTAAGCTTAGTCTAATTTAAATTTTTTAAGTCAAGATGAAATTTATAGGCTTGATTTTTTGTTTGTGGTTTGGGCCGGGACCCTCACCGGTCAGGT
>JANZXV010000002.1:29374479-29385736 GCA_027576455.1 Erythroxylum roigii
TACAATTCATATACAAAAACACTCATTTAAATTTATTTTAATATTTCTAATTTTCACCAAAAGTTCGGGGTCCAACAACTATCTTAAATTAAGATTTCATCTTAGATACAAATGCATCAAATACAAGCATTAGGGAAGTTCTTATTCAAAATAGGCATCTTGTAGCTTACGTCAACAAAATACTATCACCATGGCACCAACCGTTTCCTACTTATGATAGGGAGATGTTTATTATTTTTGTTACAGTTAAGAAATGGTTGCATTATTTGAAGGAGATGCGTTTTAAAATCAAAACTGATTATTAGTCATTAAAGTTCATGTTCATAAAAAATAATAACCCCCAATCAGCATATATGGCGAGTAAAATTAATGGCCCATGATTATAAGATTCAGTATGATAAGTCTAATACAACTACACATGCTCTCTCGAAGATCTAATCTTTTGATATAAACCTACATGCCTTATTTGTTATCTCTAGAGATCTCTTATCTAATCAAGGCATCTTAGCAAAATGATCACCATATATATTCAATCATTCATCTCCTACAATAAGTTGAGGCATTTTATAACGATTTATGGCCAAATGGTAGACTATTATAGAAAGGAAGGTTGGTAGTCAAATATGATTCTAAACTTTAAAATTAGATGTTAAAACATTTTCATAGAGTGTCTTTAGCGGGCATTCTGACATCCATGCCATTTATCACAGGATATTTTGTATTGGAAAGGCATGTGAAACTTAGTTAGGGAATTCATTTTTAACACCTATCAACACTATAAACTAGAGAATATGACATTACTTGGTTTACTTTAACCCTAACCCTTCCCTCAATCGATATTCATAAACATCAAAATGGATTTCATTGAAGGTCTTCCATAGTCCAAAGGCAATGACATAATACTTTTGGTGGTTGACAAGCTTACTAAGTATGTCCATTTCATTCCTCTTCACATCCCTATACAGCTGCTACTATAATTTAACTTTTTTGACATAATGTTTATAAGCTGCGTGGATTTCCAACATCCATTGTTAGTGACACGGATCCAATATTCATGAGCAATTTATGGTAGGAGTTCTTAACTTAAAGCATTCATCTTTCTACGATCCTCAAACTAAAGGTCAATTTTAGGTGGTAAATTGTGGTTTGAAATTGTACCTTCGTTGTATGATATGCGACTTACCGAAAAGCTAGTGTTGTTGGATTTCATTAGTGGAGTTATGGTATAACACCTTATACCACACTTTTATTAATTTCACAATGTTCTAATATTTATATGGTGTTCCACAACTATTGCATCTATTATATTTTACAAGTGATTCATTAGTGGAAGCTATTGACATCCTACTACATGATAATGAAGTTATAATTTAATTACTAAAACATCACCTCTCTAAGGCGCAATAATATCATCACATAAACCACTCAGTTAACATTGTGATATAGTTTACTTAAAGCTCCAACCCTACCACCAAAGCTCTGTAGTTTCTAAAGAAATCCTAAAGTTAATTGCCAATTACTTTAGTCCATACAAAATATTAGACAAGATTGGTAATACTGCTTACAAGGAAGATATGTCTCTGTCCACTACCATATGTCTAGTCTTCAACATTTCTTAACTAAAGACTGCCCTCACTAATGCTTTGGCATCTTCAGTCTTACGACCATACTTCTCTACTAAAACCTATGACAATTCTGGACAGTCGCATAATAAAAAGGAGTAATGTTAAAGCCACACAATTGTTAATCCATTAATCCAACTCCTCACTAGCAGTTGTCACATAGAAATTTGCTCATGAACTTCAGTTAGGGTTTCCAAATTTTCCCTTGATTGGACAAGGGATTCAAATAGGGGAGTCATGTTATGTAGTTGTTATAATGTTAATTAAAGTTAGTTAAATTGTACAATTGAATGTTAAACTGCCACCAAAAGAAGTTAGGAATAACATAATTGGTTAGAAATGAAATAACTAGATAAAATTCTAACTGTTCATTCATCGTATAAATACAATGCTATATGTACAATATGATCGTGAAATAATACATTCATCACAAGATTCTTTTCTCTCTTTTTCTTTCTTTTCTCTTCCCTTTCTTTCTTCCTCTTCTCTCTTCCTTATTCACTCTTCTCAATCATAATTGTAACCTCATTTCGGAGAATACCTTGCATCACTCTTGCTATGTTTAGTTTATTGAGTTTATTTATTTTAAAGTGTCTAATAGTACATGAAATCATCAATCAATGAATTATTATGTTCTAGAGCAAATGATCTGAATAATTTGATCTTATAAGAATCTGTATTTAAAAAATTACAATCTCATGTCTAACTAATGTTTTAATGATTATGAAGTTAATTGTCTCTAAATTCTTTCTTCTTACTTTTCTTTTCTTTGAATATGTTATATTATGCCCATATAGTCAATCGGTTGGTTTCATTTTATGTTATGATATTATTATTTTAATTAATAAAGACATTCTTTATTTTTATATATTTTATTAATTATATATGATGCTTAATACTAATGGTAAAATCCCTGAAATAATTACTGTGGATTTGAGATTATGATGAGATCATAATTATAAGATTTAATTTGCATTTATTTATAATTCCTAAAGTATTCTTAGCTTTACTTCATCAAAACAGGATATTAATAAAACTGTAAAATTAACACACATTATGTTTCTTGCTTATGGATTGTAAACTCAAGGAAAACTTCATTCAAATATCTTATAAATAATGTTCAATATGAGGTGATTATATAGAAATATGTGATAATTTATATCTATATGCCAATTTGAGTATAAATCCTTGGGATGATTGTTTAGGTTTAAATCATAAATAATGTGCTTAATAATTATTTTTAAAGTGTGAACTTTAATACCGAAACTTGTAGATTATTGCACAAAATAAGGACGATAAGTTATAATTTACATTAATTGGGCAATTTTTCACTAAAATTTTGAATAAGGATAAATCTTGCACAATTAGAAGAAAAATGGTTATGTTTGACAGGAATTCATTTTTTTTTTATAAATGATAGGAATTCTTTTTGATAAGGCCCTGTATGTGATTTAACTCTTTTTTTCATTGATAATTAGTTGGTTGATATGAGTAGTAGTTTTTATTCAATTTTGATGTTATTTTCTAATGTCTCAAAACATATTGGCATATCCCATTATGGTTAATCAATGTACTAAAAAATCACGATTCTACCCTTTTCCAAGAGTTTGATCATAGTCTTTTCTGAAAAAAGAGTTTTTTCATAGTCAAGTTGTTCAAATAGCCATACTGGTTGACCAATATCTTTTAGTGGTTGACTAATTTCCCTAATTGTGAGACTTCTTTCTTTTCCAAAAGCTTGTGAAGAGTTTGGTTGCACTTGTTGGTCAATCAGATACCCTCAATAGTTGACCAATATACTCCGTTGGTTGATTAGTAGATCAAGTTTTAAAACCAAACCTTTTTTTCTTTGCCACACCTCCATTGCTCACTTTTCCATCTCTGTGAAACACTAACACCGGTCGATAAGTGGTTTCTTATAGTTGACTAGTCCTCCTGTTTTTAATCTCTCCTTTGCCTCTTTTCTTCTATTCTCAAATTTTATGTTTACATCTTTAAAATCCTAAACAACTTAATCTTTTCCTTAAAAGACATCATCCCCAAATTCATAGAAATCTCATTAAATTGCATTAAATTAAAATTTCATTTTTTTGTTTTAAAATTGGGTTTTTAAAAATATTTTCTTAATTAAAAACTATCTTTTCAAATTGACGCCTTCATAGTTAGATTGTAAAAGGAGGTAAGGTTGTTTCCCTTTCAATTATATTGACGTATCTTTAATCTTATTCAATTTTGTTATTTTAGGCACCTTTTCATGTTTATATTATTGAAATTTTAGGGCTTTATAAATTATACATTCTTTATGAAATTTATTTTTGGATATTACAATTATGGTTTTATTTGTTACAATTCCAACCTTTAATTTTGTCAAAACTTACCCTTGGTGCTTTAATTGAATATTTTAACCTAGGTACGATACTGAAATTAGGGATTGTTTTAAATTAGAGACAATTAAGGATGTTTCTATCAAATTTGACCTTTTATTTTGACTCCTTAAATGTCTAATATCACTCTTTAGAGCAAAATTTTATCAATCTTAATCAAATATTCTTTGATCTTTTTACTAAGTTAGCCTGATACATAACACTTTAAATTATGCCTTTTCGGTTAATTGATTTTTTTATGATTCCAAAAAGGGGGAGAAAGATTAGTGATATTAGATTTAGTGAAAGAGATAACATTCAGGGGGAGTAATGAAAAAAGGAGTTAGTACTGTTTTGTGTTTTTTCACATTTCTTGCATTTTACGTTATATGCTTGACTAATTATGTTATCTTCATGTATAGATATTTCTTTAATTTTGAATATGTTTTGTTCTTGATATTGAATTATGCTCTTAATGTTAAATTATGTTTATTCATGAATTAAAGGGGAGCTAATCATTTTCTTGAGATTTATTTATGTACTTAATTTTATTATTGTTCTCTAATATCACAAATATTTTGTCATCATAAAAAATGGGAGATTGTTGAACCAGAGAAGGTTTCGATTGGTGTTTTATTGATAATAAAACATAATAATTGTTAATGAGTTTATCATTTTGATGAAAAGTGATATAAGAACATAATGAAGTCCTAAACTTAAAAAGATATCCTATAAAGTTTATAAAGAGAAGTTGAAGTTTACAACGTTCAAAATGAAGATCAAACCAATAAAAAAAAAGAAGATAAGGTTTATCAAGTTCATTCTTTAGGGGCTATTTGTTTTCATTTGTTTTCGTTTTTGTTGTGGTTTTTGTAAACTAAGAAACGACTGCTATAATTCTGTCTAGTTACACTTGTTTGTAAATTTCATTTTTAAAAATAAAAAATGGCAACTATTTTACGAAAATATAAAAATCATGTTTTCGTGATTTTTGAAAACAGGTTTTCATCTATTTTTGAAACATTTTTTTCACGAAAAAATCATATTCATATTGGTTTCTCTCCCTCTGCGTCGACTTCATCTTTTGCATCTTCACTGGTGTTGCAATTTCTCCAGGTTTGTTTTCATATCTGTTGGTTGCTGTGATTTCTGCAGGTTCGTTTTATTTGTTACTTGTGTGTGTTTTCGTATTTATTGGTTGACTAGCTATTACTGTTACCTGCGTTCATCGACTTCTCTTATTTCTCTTGATCATAACATCAGACCCATTATACTTCTTACGACCATCAATACTACTTTCTTGTTTTTTGTTTGTGTTACTCTGACTGAGTATATTGTTGATAAGTAGTAGGGTTAGTCACATTAGTTTGGTAGTAAAAAAAACAAAAAAGAGAAACTAGGCGTGATGATGCCACTTTGACTTGCATTTTGAGGAACAATAATATGACTAGTTTTAGTTTTAAGAAAGTTAAGACTTAAAAAGGAAGAGAGATATGAAGAAAATAATAGTACTATATATGTAGCCATACTTACTAAAAGCAACCGTATATAACTTCTGCTTTGAGCATAAGCTTCTGCATTTTTTTATGATAAAGAAGATGATGCACTCTCGTTCTGCGTTCTTCCTCTGAATAACAATTTTTTTAACTAGAATGAGTTCTTTGATGATTACTAGAGCTCTTTGTTTGATCATGATGTGTTTTAGTTCCTCAGTTAAGGCTTCACCTCCTATGCTAAACCTACTGATAACTTCATCTGTTGTGGAAAATTGATCCTTTATAAAGAACCAGCACATAACCTTAAACAAGAAGTGGAAACAATAGTTAGAATAACGTTATTAAAACTGAAACTTGACATTTATAAAAGATTAGAAATGTTTATGGTCACCAAGGGACGTTTTCTTCTTAGTTCTCACGTCATTTTAAAGTGGAGACACCTATAGCTATTTTCTTCTTGTCCTCATGTCTTTGTAGCTGTTTTCTTCTTATCCTTACATCTTTAATGTGGCATAGAGTGGAGCATAGAGTGAAGCCTACGTTGTAATCAATTTATAGTTGTTTTCTTCTTGTCTTCACTTCATTTAATGCGGCATAGAGTGAAGCCTACATTGTAATCAATTTATAGTTGTTTTCTTCTTGTCTTCACGTCATTTAATATGACATAGAGTGGAGCCCACCTTACAATCAATGTATATCCCATGTTAGTTTAATAAATGAACTGAAATATTAAATCCATTTGTACGCCTGAGTTGAATTTGATTGTATCTAACAATTAACCATTAAATAAATTAGAATCCAAGTTGAACATTAGGCATAATAAATAATCGAACCTGGAAGTTGCATACTGGGTAGCTTCAGTAATTAAAAAGGAGTTGGGAAGTGTTACTGGGTTGTTAGTAGATGATGCGCAACTGGGTCTGACTAAGATGTTAGTTGATGTCCAATAGCAACCGACTCATTATCATCTAAGTCTAACACCCAAAATGCTTCAAAACTCTCTATATATTAATCTCAATTGCAAAATCACCAGGGCATCCATATTCTCCATATTTATAATCCATATTTATAATATTATAACAATAAAGTAATTATAATATTTTTTTAGAAATTGTTTTAGTTGTCACATGTTTATTTTGAACCATGTTAAGCATTTAATACTTTGTAGAAATTATTATGATTGATGTCACTTCTATGTTATTACATTTAGTGATGGAAGGCTTAAACAATGTGAACGATTCCAATGATTGTATGGAAGTAAATGAAAAAGATGGGGTATGGAATGATATTATAGATATGTATTTAATCTCCTTGATGGTTGAAGAAATGAAGAAGGGAAATTGAATGAGTACTATCTTTTTCAAATCTGGTTGGAAGAATATTAAAGTAGGGCTTCAAACAAAATTCAATAATGAGTATACTGATACTCAATCGAAGAATAAGTATAATGGATTAAGGGTTAGATTGAAGAATTTCAAGAAATTACTCAAAGAAACAGGAATCGGTTACAACTCTTTTACTAGTGAAGTTAATGCTACAAATGAATGTTGGGAAAAATCTATTTAAAGTAAAATATGTCTTTTGTTTTATTAACAAATCATATTATATAATATTCATTCTCATATTTATTTTTCATCATTATAGGTGCATAAAATGGCTCACAGATTCAAGAAAAAATGATGTAAGGAATTTTTATACTTGTGTCATATTTTTGGAGATACCACTGCAACTGGTGTGCATGCACATCCATCAACTAAATCTCCATCGAATAATACAAAAGAGAAACATGGAAATGATGTTGATCAAGATTACTCATATAATGAATGTGCTTACAATATTAACAAAGTATTGTTAATATTGTAATCACACTTTGTTAATTTGATGCTTTAAAAGGCTCACCATACATACACATTTCGTTTCACTTTATTGTATGGGTCTTTATATTCATCAAGAGACATTGAAGCTTATGATTTTAATAAAAAAAACTTTTGATATTTCAAAAAAACTTCGAGGGAACATTTTAAGAAGTGTTTAAATCATAATTGGATTGAAAAAAGAGTTTTAAGCATTTGAAGTTGTTAAAATTATATTTTTCTGGTGATTTGTTAACCTATATATATTAGTGGTCGACCAATATGGGTTAAAATTATTAAATTTTACGTGTCATAAGTTTGCTATAATATTAGTTGATGTATTAGTCATCCAATTTATTAGTTGATCAATATGCTTACTTATATGCCTACTAGTCAATCATTGCTACTAATAACTAGTGAACTTGGTGCCTTTAATGCATAGTAGTCTATCAGTATACTATAATAATTGACCAGTCAACTACATGCAGCAATTGTGACAGCTAGTTCTTGGCTCCAATGGCTAAAAAGGGTTCCAAAACACTATAAATAGGTATTTTCTCATTAATTTTTAGCATTAAGAAGTATTTATGTGTCTTATACACACATTTCAAAGTGTTTTCCAATCTTTGAGCATCATTATCTCGTATTTGTGTGAATGAGTCATTTTGGAGTTATTAAGTGATAAAGTGAGGAACTTTGAGTTGTAATATTTGTTTTGGAGAATATACTATTGTAGGATTAATCTAAGTGAGATTGAGGATCTTCTTCACCTAGGAAGAAGATTGTAAGAAGGGTTTCTTTTTATTGAGAAAGATTATACAAAGGTATTTCTTTTTACCTTGAAAGAAAGCGTATAGTGAAATTTTAAGATGAATCTTGGAAGTGGATGTAGGCAAGTGTTGTTTACCAAATCACTATAAAGCGATTTACATTCTCTCTTCCCTATCCTTTAAAAAAAATATTGTTTGATTAATGTTGGACCCCGCTTCCGGAGCCCAAACCTTCTTCGAAAACATAGAACCTTAAGCGTGGCTATTACCCGAATGGTTCATCCATTGAACCCTTATTGAACATTTATCAATCCATATTCGTTACTATATATGTGTATTTTTTTTTTCATAACATCTCAAAATTTTACTCGTCACTGACTCAATGGTGCGATCATACATCATAGACACTATGCTGGATTTCGAATTCCCAACAAACTCTCTCACCCGACCTCTTACTTGCTCTAATTCAACTTTCCCAATTTAACTCCAATGACATAATCTTTCATGTAGAGATAGATATGTGTCTTAGAAATCTAATGGTTCAAGAATCACCTCATTTGGAGCTCTATAGCTCAAGATATGCACAAAAATCCCAAGTCGGTTCATAACCCGATCAAACTCTCAAACCCGATCATTCAATTTCAATAAATCAAACTTTTTGGATTTGGAACCAATGACCATGAAATTTTAGGTAAAGGTAGAAAAATATGTTAGAAAACCAACGCCACAAGAATCGCCTCAATCGGAGGTCGATCGAAGGAGATATGACCTAAATACTGGACCATGTTCAAAACCAAATTCCTATCTGACATACCTTAGAAAATCCGCCATAACTTTCGCTACAAATGTCGGATTGACTTGATCTTTATATTTATTTATATGTACTCATCTGGATCTACAACTTTGTAGAATAAAAAGTTTTGAAATTGGGACGTTAAGGGCTTCGAATCACACGGGCCGTGTGAAGACACACGGTCTGCCCGTGTGACTCACGGGTGGAATTGGTGCGCAGGAGCTGGAATTACACGGGCCGTGTAATCCAACACGGGCTGACCGTGTAACCCACGGGTCCAGCTCCAAAAACACCCTAAAAACTCTCCTTTCAAGCCCCTAAACCCCTCCTATCATTTCCATACCTCAAACCCTTTCCTAATACCATAAAAACCACTTTAAACTCAATCCATAACATCAAACATCATTGAAATTCAAATTTCCAAATCATTCATCACCTACATTCTTCCCAATTTTAACATGTTCTTCCATCACTAGCTACAAGTTAATACCTCAACCAAGGATAACCACATATATCATTTTCAAACTTAAATAATCATAATCATACAATATAAACTTCTCAATTCTCAAACTCCTTATCCATACATGGTTCACATTCTAATTTCATATTCATTCAAATGCCAATTTAAATGCATAATCACTCCAACCTCAACTCAATTAACTCATTTTAGACACAACTCCCATCATTCGTCCAAGCTCTCATATCCCTATTTTTCATACAACATCAATTAGGTCACTTCTTCAATACCAAAATTTATCATATACAAGCTTCCAACACAACCACACTAATCCCATTCAATCCACAATTGGCAATTCTCAACAATTATGCTAAATACATTCATTCAATCATACCTTCTAACCTTTAAAATGACATATACAAATACAAAGGAACATTCCCAATAATGCAATTTCATAACTAAACAAAATAAATATTTAAACACCCTTCTTTACAAATTGAAATACACATCACAACTTAAACCAATACAAATGAATACTCAAAGTTCATCATCTCAATAAACTGTACAAAATGCTCAACTACTCTCTTATGCCTGATCCAACGCCTTGCAAGGATTACCGACCTTCATGGACTGCACCTGAGGGGGAAAATACATGGGTTGAGCTTGACAGCTCAGTGGCTAAACCGTTTATAGCCAATGGCTTTCGAGCCACACAAGCAAACAACATACATACATCCAAGCATGCATAGGCTAAATATGTAAAATGAGAAATTAACATTTCAAGACAATTGACTCTTCATAATTCAAGCATTTTCCCATAAGCATACATCTCACAACAAAATCAATATCCTCATACACAATTCAATCATCATTCATAATTCATAATACCATTCCATTCCAACATAATTGAACATAACAAATGCAATGCACAATCAAAACGGCTCGAGGGTTCCGTGAACAAAACGATGAAACTGAAGTTTGCATCGTGAACAAAACGAGTCCATTATCGGATTCTCATGGGCCACAAGCGGGCTGTCGGGAGAAGGCATTAACGAAATGGTTCCCTCTTACCCAAACAAAGCACATAGCCACATTCAAATGTTCATACATCGAAATGCCATAGTCTTAACTCAATGGCATACAATTATCAAAATGTTAAGCATCATCAATGCATAACATAGCATAAACACAATTTCATCACTCTTCATTAATTTGATAATATCATATCAACACAAAAATCATTATAGGTCACACACATCACACATAACACACATACAACACATTGTGCCCATTTGGCACCAAAGACTATAAAGGATTTACCCACACAAAGCACATAATTCAAATCAATGCTTAATTCAATTGTTCATTCCATTTATCAAAATGCCATCATAAAGGCATAGCATCATTATGCTCAATGCAATTGTTCACATACGAAATGCCATGTCAAAATCAATGGCATAACAATCATAGCAAAATGTTAAACACTTATTAATGCATAACATGACATAGTCAAAGTTCAATTGTTCTATCAAAATGATATTCATCATCATAGATTTTCAACACAACAACAATCTAATTAAGTCATTTAACATACATTTCAAACATTAAGCATTCTGCTCATATCACACAACAACCATAAATAATTTACCCACCTCATCGAGCAAATTCCAATTCGATAGCTCCTTCTTCTTGTCATCCTCGAATAGGCTCTTGATTGCCTAAATACAACCAAAATTCTATTAATTCCAACTTAATTCAACCAATTCCCAAAAACCCTAAATATCACAAACTCTAATCAACTTCAATCTAACATATCCATACTAAATCTAGGTTAGAAAACCCATCATTTAGCTTAGAAACTCAAAACCTCATGAAATCCATCATCTTCTTCCTCAAACCCCTC
>JANZXV010000002.1:29401107-29411230 GCA_027576455.1 Erythroxylum roigii
CTGAAACAGACGGAATATAACCGTCGGTGAAATCGGCTTTTCACCGACGATATTTTTATCTTATATCCGTCGGCAAAAAAGAACAACGGATATAATTCGGTCGGTGTTCCGTTGAGAATATAGTCGGTATATAATAGCGTCAGCCTATTTACCGACGGTAATCCATGCCGTCCCTGTCCGTCGGTAATTATAGGCACCGACGGAAATTTACAATTGACCGACAGAATATTCCGTCGGTAATAGACGATTTTCTTATTATAATATAATATTATAACTAATAAAAGACTGTTTTTTGAACAATCCACGTTCAAAAATAAAATGAAATAAAATAATCATAATAAATAAAATAAAATTTTTATTATAACAACAAAAACAAAAACAAAAATAATAAATAGAAAAATATTTAAGCTAAATTACTAAAAGGTAAGTATTACATATTTAAATATTTATGCTAAATATAATAGAAAAATATTAAGAAATTTACGAGAACGATATATATATTTTTTTAATGTGAAATTTTTTCGCATTTGGTAGTTTGGTACACCAAAACTTGTTACTATTGATCATGTTCATGGTAAATTTCAGCAAAGCGGAGGAAAAGAAATACCTTCTCCAGTAGATTGACTATTTGCAGTAAACAAAGCAGAGGAAAATAAATACCTTCTCCAGTAGATTGACTATTTGCAGCTTCCACGTACAAGGTACATATGGCTGATGTGCTCAAGACGAGAAAATTAAGCAGTGGTGGATGTCCCGTTTCTTGTCAATTGAGCTTCTGTCTCTTAATATTGTCTGCTCTTTTTTATTCTGCACTCTTATATCAAGATAACGCATTCAACATTTCACTTGCATGGGCGTTTGCACTTGAGCTTACCCTGTTTCCAGCAGATCACTATACCCAAATTTTCCTGTTCACCTCCGCCTCTTGCTCACTGCCCACGTCTCTCTGTCTTCAGTTTTCTCTGTGTCTCCAGTTATTGAGTAGCTGTGTGTTACAGACTTACATCTATGTGTAGCTTAACATGCACAGTTCTGAGCAAGGTCCAATCTTGTCCTCTATAGTGTAGATAGCTCTCCCTCGGCGTGTGTATTGATTGATTAGACAAATTTTAAGTCTATATTCCTTAATGATACATAGGGGTTTCTATTTTCTAAGTCCATATTAAGTCTATTTTCTACAGTGAGAGAATCCTGGAAGTTGATACGATCATATGGTTAGTATATTGACATGAAAACACCTTTAGGTCTTATATTATACAGTGTCTAAGAATCTGGAATCGAATCAGCCACTAGTACGGCAGTGATAGAGCTACAGCTCAAGTCCCATCAAGCTTGTATTCGTGCCCTTTTTTATTTTATGATTTTTTGTTTTACCATATAGAATTTTAATTGTTTCTAATTACTTACACTAATTAATTGAATAACCTTGATTAATAGTGAAATGTGGTTACAATAGTGTTGTAGCCCATCCAATAAACATTGTATTATATTTAGTTGATCGAACCTAAACAGGCATGAATCGATGTTACACATTGTCTTGTGGTTTGGTAGACCATCTTCATAGTGACTATGATTGTAGTTAGGGTACAATGAGAAATATCGTTCACAGGGTAGTTGATTTTGCAAGCATTCTTGTTCTTCACCCCGGTGGGTAATAATGGTGTCCAGTTTAAAGGTTAAAAAGAGGCGACAGAGACAGCGGTCATTGCTAGCCAGGCCACGGCTGATGATTCAAGCTCTCTATCTTTTCCTCGAGCATGGCATTGGCATGTTTAATACATGTAGTAAAATTAGGCAGTATGTATAATCTATTTTCCGAATAACCGTAAATGCGTACTCAAATTCGAAAAAGAGCAAGCTTTGGAGTCACCTTCTGCTCAGTCATGATGATAGCGCAGAAAAAAAAGATCTGCATGAGAAATCTATGGCTCTCTCACGCTTTCATCTCCTTTTCACCCTCCTCTCCTCTTATACCCCTCACTTCACACTCACTTCCACACACACAACTCGCTTCTTCCACTCTTATGCTCCTCCACTACTTGGACTTGGAGAAGCACTCAACAAACTGAACTTCAACAACAAACAAAATGCTTCTTTTCTTCTTCATTCTTCTCTTACCATCACCCTCCCTTTGCCTCAACCAAGAAGCCCTCTACCTATACCAACTCAAACTCTCCCTCTCCGACCCCGACTCTTCCCTTTCCTCCTGGTCCGACCGCCATGACTCTCCCTGCTCCTGGTCCGGGATACGTTGCGACCCCATTTCCGGCTCCGTCATCTCCGTCGATCTCTCCGAATCCAATCTCTCCGGCCCTTTTCCCACCATCCTCTGCAACCTCCCCAACCTCACCTTCATTTCCTTCTTCGACAACTTCATCAACTCCACCCTTCCTTCCGCCATCTCCGCCTGCCGGAGCCTCCAACACCTCGATCTTTCCCAGAACCTGCTCACCGGAACCGTCCCCGACACCCTCCCCGACATCCCCAACCTCAAGTATCTCGACCTCACCGGAAACAACTTCTCCGGAGACATTCCCGCATCATTTGGTCGATTCCAGAAGCTCGAGGTTCTTTCCCTTGTGTCTAATCTCTTTGACGGTGTTCTACCGCCGTTTTTGGGCAACATTTCAAGTCTGAAAATGCTTAACCTTTCTTATAACCCGTTTTCTCCGGGTCGGATCCCGCCGGAATTCGGTAACTTAACGAACCTGGAAATATTATGGCTGAGTCAATGCAACTTACTTGGTGAAATACCCGACTCGCTGGGTAGACTCAAGAAACTCACGGACTTGGACCTTGCTGCTAACAATTTGAAGGGTACGATCCCGAGTTCGCTCACTGAGTTGACCAATGTGGTCCAGATGGAGCTCTATAACAACTCGTTGACCGGAGAGCTGCCCGTTGGGATTGGGAACTTGAGTGCCTTGAGACTTATAGACGTGTCCATGAATAGGCTGAGTGGTTTGATCCCCAACGAGTTGTGTCAGTTGCCTTTGGAAAGTTTGAATCTTTACGAGAATCGTTTTGAAGGGAACTTACCAGCCAGCATTGCTAACTCGCACGGTCTGTTTGAGCTCAGGCTGTTTAGGAACGGGCTCACCGGCGAGTTACCACAGAATCTCGGGAAAAACTCGCCGCTGAGATGGATAGACGTTTCGAACAATCAGTTTACTGGGGAAATTCCGGCGGGTTTGTGCGAAAAAGGTGAGCTTGAGGAGTTATTATTGCTTCATAATTCGTTTTCGGGTCAAATACCGGAGAGTTTAGGAGCCTGTCGGAGCTTGACCCGGGTACGGTTGGGTTACAACAAGTTAATAGGTGAAGTGCCGGTTGGTTTCTGGGGTCTGCCGCATGTTTACCTTCTCGAGCTTGCTAACAATTCTTTGACGGGTCAAATTGCAAAGACTATTGCGAGTGCAGCAAATTTGTCCATATTGGTTGTACATAGAAACAGGTTTAGTGGAAGCATACCGGAAGAGATTGGGTTTGTTGAAAATCTTCTGGAGTTTTCAGGGGGTGAAAATATGTTGAGTGGACCATTGCCTAGAAGTATGGTGAATCTGAGACAGCTTGGAACTTTAGATCTTCATGGTAATTCACTTTCCGGGAATCTACCGGATGGGATTGTCTCGTTGAAGAAAATGAATGAGCTTAATTTGGCTAGTAACGAGTTTTCTGGGAAGATTCCTGAGGGAATTGGCAGGATGTCTGTTCTTAATTATCTTGACTTGTCAAGCAATGGTTTCTCAGGAGAAATTCCTACGAGCTTGCAGGACTTGAAGTTGAATCAGCTGAATTTGTCGAATAATAAACTATCTGGACAAATTCCCGCTCTTTATGCTAAGGAGATGTTCAAAAATAGTTTCTTGGGGAATCCTGGTTTGTGCGGAGATATAGAAGGCTTGTGCGACGGGAAAGATGATAGAAGACGGAAAGGTTGTGCTTGGTTGCTGAGATTTACTTTTGTGCTTTCCGGATTGGTGTTAACTGTTGGTGTTGTGTGGTTCTACTTCAAGTACAGAAAGTTCAGGGACGCTAGAGCGATAGATAAATCTAAATGGACGTTGATGTCTTTCCATAAACTGGGTTTTAGTGAAAATGAGATACTAGATAATCTTGATGAAGATAACGTAATAGGAAGTGGCTCGGCAGGGAAAGTTTACAAGGTTGTGCTCAGCAATGGAGAGGCAGTTGCAGTGAAAAGACTCTGGGGAGGAGCCAAAAAGGAGAATGATACATGCGACATTGAGGAAGGTAATGTTCAGGATGATGGGTTCGAGGCAGAGGTTGCCACTCTGGGTAAGATTAGGCACAAGAACATTGTTAGGCTATGGTGTTGCTGCACAACCAAAGACTGCAAGCTCTTGGTATATGAATATATGCCTAACGGTAGTTTAGGTGATCTGTTGCACAGTAGTAAGGGAGGGTTGCTAGATTGGCCAACAAGGTACAAGATCATTACAGATGCTGCAGAGGGACTTTCATACTTGCATCACGATTGTGTTCCTGCAATTGTCCATAGAGACGTCAAGGCCAACAACATCTTATTGGATGCGGATTTTGGAGCAAGAATTGCTGATTTCGGCGTAGCCAAGGTTGTTGATTCTCTGGGAAAGCCAAAATCCATGTCTGTGATTGCAGGGTCTTGTGGTTATATTGCTCCAGGTTAGTGACCAACTTTCTTCACTGGCTCTGAGCTTTTGCTTCTCAAACTTATATGAAACATGAACGTGGAATAACTCGTTTGCTTTTGTACACATTTGTAGAGTATGCATACACACTGCGAGTGAATGAGAAGAGCGACATTTACAGCTTTGGTGTAGTTATTTTAGAATTGGTAACAGGGAGGCGGCCAGTTGACCCCGAATTTGGCGAAAAGGACCTGGTCAAGTGGGTGTGCACAACATTTGATCAAAAAGGATCGGACCATGTTCGTGACCCAAAACTCGATTCTTGTTTCAAGGAAGAGATATGCAAGGTCCTCAATATTGGTCTCCTCTGCACCAATCCTCTGCCAATCAATCGACCCTCCATGAGAAGGATTGTAAAAATGTTGCAAGAAGTTAGTGCTGAGAACCAGGTTATGACTGTCAAAAAGGATGGAAAGTTGACACCCTACTACTACGAGAACTCCTCCGAACTAGGAACTGTAGCTTGATAATCGCATGTCAAGTAAAGTTTTCCTGAAAAAGGAGTGCAGGCCAATTTTCGTGCTCTTAAGCTTGCGCTTTGTCATGTATTCGCAAAATTTATTTACTTGCTATACACAGGAAAGTGAACTTTAAAGGCTCAAATCATGAAAAGCCGAAACAAAAAAGAAAGAATTGGAGAAGAGCTTTTGGTTTATATTGATTATTTTCGTCTCCAGAGTCTGAAGTCCTTGTCTATGGTTTCATATTCTTTAATTGCAAGTCGGAGGCCATTGCTAAAATACTAGAGAATTTAAAGCTACTAATTGAGGCGTCTTTTAAACCTGACTCTGTCTCCATCCTGGAATTGCTGGCTACAAATGTACTTGGGTAAAAAGGTTCGGTCTTGATCGAGTTTCAATGTGATTTTGTTTTTGGTAAGAAAGTTCGAATTTTGAACTAATGAACTTGATTTGAATGCAAATTTTTCTTTGAAATTTAGTAGATTTGGGCTTTTTGGATCATGGCTTGAGCCTACTAAAAGAGGTTTATGAGCCTGGATTGAGCTAGAGCCTCAGGTTATATCCAAATCAGGCTAGATGTGACTAAGTTCTGCTTGACACAATTCTATTATGACCTAACTTATCATTACAAGCCAGCTTTCAATTTAGGGTTTCAATTAATTTGTTACTCTATCCTTATAATGATCAACAAACTTATTTTCAGGGAAAAAAGGATGCATCTTTGAAAATTTGAAGGGCCATATTCCAAAACCATATATTGCTCATATTATAAATCCGATTAATAGCTTTTAAACTAACAAGTCAAAGAAAGAAAAGTATTATAATAATAAAATTCGTAGAATTCCCTTAGCTTTGTAATTGTCTGTTGTAATGAGATATTATCATTTTAGCACAAAAACTAATAAAAGATTTTTTTTTTTGATAAATCAGAAGGAACAAAAGATTATTATGCATAGGGTTAACAACATATTGGATTTGACTTAAAACTTTTATTCACGCTAGGCCAAACTTGAGCCTGATAGAACTTAGATCATACAACTCGAGTTTCTCGATCAATTTTTAGAGTGGTTTAAAACTTGATTAAACCTAAATAATTCGATTTGAACCCAAACTTGAAGCCTAATTCGGCCTAACCATACTTGAAAAATCTAACAAAAGAAAAAACCTCTTACCTTTTAATATTGCCATAAATGCACCAAAAAATATTGGAACTTTGAGAAGTAAAACCAAGAAGGCCAAGCTCTTCTTTACTGTAATTTATCTAGAAAATTAGCTTTTCAAATAGTCTCAGCCACAACTAATGTGAATTTCACAAATCTCACCTAAATTCATCAAAGAATAACAAAAAGTCATCAATAAGCAAACTATTAAAATTTACTCTTTTAGAGGACTGTACTGATGTTATTTGAAATTTAGATAGTTGCTGTATTTTTTATTAACATGGGGAATTGCTTATGCCTTATGCTAATATATTTTTAAGACTTAAGTTATGCATTTTTTTTATTATAATGGGAAATTCCTTCTTCAAGTAAGTAATAGTATTTAATGAATCGAAGGCTTCGAGGGCTATAAAGAGAAGACCGAATACAAGACGGAGGGAGTGAGTCAAAGGATGAACCCACCTAGTATAAAAGACTTCAAGGCTTAGAACAAGAAGACATAACGAAATTTGAAGATAGGGGCATACCCATAAACGACCTTAGATGCTGACTCTACTCTCATTCTCAAGGACGAAGGCAATTCATTCGCCTAGCTACAATCCCTACCTTTTGGTTGGACACCTAAAGGCGCAGACAAGAGTTAAAGTTTCTGATTTTAGGTTCAAGTAGAAAGCATAGAGGTCGACTCCATACCCTCTATTTGGAGCTTAACTTGAAGCTTGAGGCATGCACACAAACGACTAGAAAGATCACGGAAAGGGTAGGAACTACAATCACTGAAATAAGGGAAATGAATTTCTTTAGGGGTTTTTTATGGAAAAAGGAAGAGTGTTCTAGCAGATGGAACACCTTAAAAGTAGGATATTCGACAATATTATAAATTATGTCCATCAAATATATAATAATACTCCTTAGTTCTATTTCAATAGCCTTATTAGTCAAAATTTGTAGATCATCTTATTAATTATGTCAATAACAATAATTTAAAGTTTATAGCTTATGATTACTTAGGAGTTTCATATTTAAGTTCATAGAAAAAATTTAAATCCATCTATGTCTTTAATTCTAGGTCACGATCACTAATTAGGACGTGACATATGCCACAATCATGTCTTCATTTGTTTATGAAATAGTTAATTATAAAATATAATAAATTATCATTTGTTTGTGTAAATGATCTTATGAGGTTTAAATTACTTATTTAAGTTCTTATGTAAATTTATTTTTCTCAAGCTTAATCATGTAATGATAAGAATGTTACCCCGAGAAAAATGCTAACTTAGAAAAAAAAAGTTTAGACGTCATATGTTTTAAATGAAATTTTACATATTCAATTCCAACTTAATGATCATTCCATATTTGGAAGTAATAAATTTCCTTGCATTGTACATATTGCAATTGATAATGAAACTAAGTTGGAAAAACACTTAATTTTGATGCGAATTTATAAATTTAATTTTTATTTTTATAGATCAATTGAGGAAAGTTTAAATACTCTTGATAATTTAATCTCTTTAGCAAGATTCAATGATCCATATTGGCTTATACTAGATTGATTCCTAGTATAAAGAACCATTCTATTTGTTTGTATGACAATAAACATTTAAAAGGTAGGAAAATCACCAGATTAAAGAAACATTTAACTGAGATCAAAAGTGGTATTGATCCATATGACAAAGTTAGTCATGATGTGAAATAGCACATGAAAACTTAACTTGAAGAGTATCATAATGAGAAAAAAAGAAGCTAAATACTGAAGTACGAAATTGATAATGGAAGCTCTTTTTACAGTGATCAGGATAATACTGACAATATTAAAGGTAGTATTCTTACCTAACAAGAAGGAATTGATGTAACTTGTGTGAGTAAGAGAAGAAAGACATATTTCTAACTTTTTTACTACATAAAGAACTCTTAGTTCTCAACCTTCAATTTATAGTCCTTTACAATCTAAAGAAGCATATCATAATATGGACATGGAAATCCATAGATGGTGGTGTGACACATATATATCTTTCAATACTACTCAGTCTTATTATTACCAGTACATGGTGGATGTTATTACTTCGTATGATCTAGGATTTAAATTTTCTTTAATTGATGACTACAAAAATATTTTTCTAAGCAACTCTATTTGTAAAATAAAAAACATTTGAACGAAATAAGAATAACCTAGGTAACTTATAAGTGTTTAATCATATCCTATGGCTAGATAAATAGAAGACATGAGACTATTATTAATTTTTTTAGTTTATTATACTAAATGAATAATGTTTGTAAAGTTCACTAATGCATTTGGCCTTGTAAGAAAATTTGATACTTAGTTTAAGATAACTGATGAAATTATAAATGAAGCTGAGCCTAAAATCATTATACAATTCATCATTGACAATGATGTTGTTTATAGAGTAGTTGATAAAAGCTTTTAAAGCAGGTATAATTATTTTTATTAGAGTCCTTGTGTTGTTGCACATTATATTGACTTAATGTTAAAAAATACATGACATATTAGATGTTTTCCTATCATTGTTGAAACTGTGTAGAAAATAAAAAAGTGACTAATTTCGTCTATAATTGTGCATAGGTTATGAATTTAATAAGAAAAGATTTCATTAATGGTAGAAATTTGTGTTGTCCTGCCAAGTGTTTTGTTCTAATAAAGATGTAAGCTGAGAAAAATGTTTACAAGTGATAAGTAGGTTGCATCTCAGCATTTCAGGTCTAATGCTAAAATGGAAGTTCCTAAAACTATATTTAAAGATCATAAATTTTGGTCTCAATTCAATTTTTCTTCTGATATTATGAGCTTTGGTGAGAGTACTTCGTATGAATGATAGTGATAAGAAGGCAACAATAAGTTACTTTTTTGATTCCATGGAGAGTGTAAAAGAAACAATCAAGGTCATTATGAAAAATAGGCCTTCCTTATATTCTCCTCATTTTGTAGTCATCAATGAAAGATGAGAAAGATAATATCACTCTCTATTATTTACAATTGGGGCATTTTTGAATCCTAGTGTTTATCTTGGACTAGATTTTATAAAGAAAGCTAAAGTTAATAGAAAAATGTTATTAACTGTTACAATAATTATTTCACATAAGATGATGCATAATCTCCTTAGCTCAAAAATAAAGGCATACAAAGATGCACGCGATTATTTTGTGATGCCTAATGTAATTTGTCAAAGAGATAAACTTAACCTAGTTATATATTTCTTCACTTTTGTTACATTTTTAAAATTAATCGTTACTTTATTTTCTTTATAAGAATACTTTTGTTGTCTTGCAGTTACTTAGAGGGACTAATTTGGAAGTGGTGTCTAGGAATTACAAAGTTTTGTAATTCAAATTTCGAGCCAATGTGGAGCGTATTTGACTTCATTCATTCTAGAATATAAAAAAAAGATTAAATGATTTGGTATTTGTTTGATACAACTTTAAGCTTCAAGAAAGGTATATTATTATTATTATTATTATTAAATTGAATATAATTTATTATAATTTCTTAATAATTTAATTTTATTTGTTTACTAGGACTCTCAATAAAACAAGTAATTTTATTGATCTAATTTTCCTTGACCACATCGATCTTTTAATAGATTAATTTTTTGAGAAACCAAGTTTTACAAATGAGAGTGACTTAGAAGATAATCTTGGATGAGAAATCATTAATATGCATTTGGTGTAAAGCATATGAATGATGGTAACAATGAGACTCCTCTAAATGATACGTATTTTGTACCAAGCAAAAATTGAGACCAATGTGATTTGAGCAGATATGTCATTGAATGAAGTTCTAATTTTTTTAAAA
>JANZXV010000002.1:29414734-29425710 GCA_027576455.1 Erythroxylum roigii
ATTTTTAAGTTTTATTTAATTTATAATTATTATTAGTAATAAAATATTTATTATTATTTTAAAAACTTTGAAAAAAAAGGGGGAAGGAAAGGTAGGAGAGAGAGAGGGAAATTTTGAAAATTTTGCAAAAAAGTCTTCCAATTTTTTAAAATTTCGGTACCGGCCGATATTTGACCGATATTTTGAATACCGACTGGTACAGTCGAAATTGGCCGGTATTGACCAGTATTTAAATCCGGTACTAAAACTTAAAATCCGGTATCAAATTTGAGCAGGTATCAAAATTTCTTTTACTTAAGTGTAATACTTCATCATTTTCTTTTAACTTTGGACATGAGAACTTGTAATATGTTACGACAATTTCAGTTACATGTAAATTTTAAATTAGTAATAACAGAATTCAATAGATTGGCCGCATGCATGACATTCAATTAGAAAGACAATCATGGGATGCATGAAAATATACCCTTAGTTCTAACTAATAATAATATAGACCAACAAACAGATGAGACCTGTGATAACATTGTTGGGAGAGGATTCCATCTAAGAAGTGGCCTACCGTTTTAGACTTCTAAATGGAGAAACAGCTTGACCAGCTCTTCAAACCCTAATCTATACGTTAAAGTTAAATTCTTCTTAAAGCTTGACGCGTAAGATTCCGAGTTGCGTAGCTTCTTTGAGAAGCCGGCACACGACCAGTTTACATCCACAAGCCATGTCGGCTCCTGACAACCACAGCATTTATGCCGGTCTGTTCCTCTAAGCCCACACCTCTTTTAGTTTCCCTGCAACCGCCAGCCTGTACCCAATCATATTCTTTTTCTTCTTGTGTTACTCATCTTAAACAAATCTTACCTTATTTACGAGTTGTTGACCATTAAATAACTTGCAACTCAAGCGAAAGCGCACCACACGCTTTGTATGCTGCCAAGATTTCATTACCATTAAAAATAAGATCAAAGGTCTAAATGGTAGAGTTTACAATTTTAATTAACATGTTAGGTTTAAACCAATCAACTCACCTCTTAAAACTTAAATCAAGAGGTCACTTTGATAGAACTAGATTCTATTATTACTACTTGAAGGAGGGTCAAGTTAGTAGAATGGAACAACTTTCTAACCTATTGTCTTGATCTCAAAAGGTGGAATCGCCCATTCTAGGCGCCCCCACACTCCGGCCCGATAGAATTGTGAGACGGTAAATCACGATTTGATCTCAGCCAGCTTCTCAGAAGGGTGACTCAACACCGGTGCGCACAAGGAGTCACCACATTAGATGAACTCTCACACTGCCGCTACCGAGACTCGAACCTATTGTCAAATTTATTGAAGATGTCCAAAGTTAAAAGTCAATTAAGTTCGAAATCTTTGATAAATTTTGTCAATAGATCTATAAATATACTAGGCATGATAAACATTACTTTGAGTTAATCAAATTTTAAACTAAACTTCAACTTTTTTAAAAAATTGAGATTTAGGCTTGAGTTTCATGACTTGCTCGATTAGAAACTCAAACCTTGGTACATCAATAAAGTGACATCATTTTAGGTTAACAAAAACCCTAAAAATATGTCTGTCTTTTGCTTTTATGTTAATTTTTGTACTCCCAAGTATGTTTCTCTGCTTCTTTTCCGGTTGTACAGTATCCCATGTCTGTGTTTTTGCAGCTCCCTCTCTGATTTTTATTCTCTTATCATTTCTCATATATTTTCAAATGTTCATTTATCTTTGTTTATTCATTCCTTCTCTCATATTTTTCATTTCAGCTGGCTTCCTTGATTGGAAAAAATAGGGTATTAGAGACTTGATCGTCTGCAGCTCACAAAAGAACCAAAAAGCTAACAATTTCTGATCTATGGTTTTAGAAGTGAGAAACCAAAAGGTGAAGTAATTATGAAAGTATCATCATTTGGTTATTCTTGTATGCTATCTTTTTTTTTTTTGAAAAAACATTGCGACGTCGTTTATATAAGGTGGCAAATCTTCAGAAAAAAAAAGTGTACTCTGATGAATATTAAACATCTTTTCTGGATGTTTCACTAACTTGATGTTCAGAAGCATATAACAAAGGATGTAGGCTTGTCAACTTTAAAATACTACCGATCGAGAGTGACACATAATTACAGCAACATCAAAATAACTCTTTCTTGGTTACTATCGTGGGTTTAATGAGCTGAAAAAGGATTAAAGTATATCACAATGCCAAGAAAATATGAGAACGTAACACACATGACGAATAGGTGATAATCTAAGTCAAGTGATGGGACTTGATAACTTATAATTTCACATGATCAATTGATGGATGGTTTCGTGTGGAAATTCATTTGTTGAATTGAGGCAATCAATTATAAGTTGGGTTATTCCAAAAACCCTAGAAAATGGGTCAAACTAACATTGATGGATCCATTGTAAAAGAAAGTAGTAGTGTAAAAGAGTGGGATACCTTGCTTCACATGAGAAGTCGACTTGAAGAAATGGATTAGTAGCTAGGTAGAAAATACCAAATTCCAGATGGGATATGGAGTTTGGTGCAACCTATAGTCATGTACATACATCAATACCCCATTTGTTGTTTTCGTCTTACATACTTGCGATTTGTACATATATATCTTTAGAAACACTCCAGGTTGACAATAGAACTAAAGCTATTAACTATTTCTCACTCTAAAGAGGTGAAATGTCCAAGAAGAGAATCGGCTGGTTGCCCAATCCCCACTCTACATAAACTTACATTGTATTTTGTTTTAAGGTACTTTGTTTTTAAATAACTTTCCTAATTAAGCCTCTGTATTAAACCCCGGAAAGGCAAAACCAGAATTTAGAAGATTGCATTTATTCTCTGATGCAAGCGTTATACATTATCAAAACCAAAACTTGAAGTCCAAGCAACCCATATTTTTATGTCTAGACGTCTCATTCTCTTCTCTATCTCTCTCTCTTTCTTTCTTTGTGTGTGTGTGTTGTGTGTTTGTGCAGGCATCGCCAATACCTGGGAGTTGTGGTATAATACAAATTTATTCAGAGTACCAGAAGCAAGAAAAGGTGTAAAAGAACAAAATTCCTTTGCCTAACTTCAAGATACCGGAAGTAGGTATTGGGTGTTTTAACGCACAAAACGTGATATCTTTTTAAAGTAACTATTCTTGCTTTTGTTCAATCTTCTTTTCTTTTCTTTTCATTTTGGCTTCTGGGTGTCATAGACAGCTTGCAGAAGACTAGACAGGAGCAGAAGAGTGTTATGGGCATAAGAACTGAAGCAGAGATATGACATGGTGCAATAGTAATTCCGTTGACGAAAGAGCCACTCAGTTGGTCACAGCTGATTCGCAAGAAAACACTGTTCTTGACTCCAAATCAGACGAAACTCGGAGCATTACATGCCCTTCTTGCGGCCATAATATCCCATTCCAGGATCAGGTATATATTCATATCTCGACTTTAAAAATATTTTCTTTGAACTTACTATGCAATATTATCCTTTTCTTTCTGTCAAATTCTGATTCTTGTTTTCATCTGTTAGTTCTTCTTTAACCTTTTTTGGTTTTCGTTGTTGGACAAACTTATACCACAGGCTGGTATACATGACCTACCTGGATTACCAGCAGGAGTGAAGTTCGATCCCGGTGATCAGGAAATACTTGAACATTTAGAAGCTAAGATAATCTCGGATACGCGGAAAATTCACCCACTGATTGATGAATTCATCCCAACAATAGAGGGCGAGAATGGAATTTGCTATACTCATCCAGAGAAGCTACCAGGTTTGAATTCTGTCCTTATCGGGTGTTTTACGTGTATGTTTCCATCGTTGGAAACGTTTAGATGCATTGTTAAATAACTAAACCTGCAATTTTCCTAATAATTGGCTATGTGCTAATAATTGACCAGTGTGATTGCCTGGTTAATTAGATGCTGGTGATAGTTTGATATGCAACCAAGTGGTTTAGTTTCAACTGTAGACATTCTTATTTTCGGTTTCTAAACTCTTTAGCTCTCTTATATTCAACAGTGAGTTTGTTTTGTCCGGCGATTAGTCTTTGTTGGCTGATGACTTGTAATGGCAAGAAAAATAAAGTCCGCAGGTGGGTGTTCTGTGTCTATCTTAACCAATTAGTTTGGGGATGTTACGATTAAACATCTATACATTCCGTTGGCACAATGTTAAGTGTCACAAAATCACAGCGTTTTGGGACTTGTTTCCATTTATATGCAATCAAGCCCTTAGTTGGCATGAGGATGCAGTTCATTTTGTTGCATCCATTATCAACTTGATAGCGCCCAACACTTGTGTTCTCTCAATCCATGGTACGTCCTTTAATTTTGAAATTATGGCAAAGCTAACGTTGGGTGGTCATCCAACTTCTGGTTTGTTGTTACCCGTGTCTCTAACGTGGACTCGTGAAGATTGAACTTCCAAGGGCATTTGGATTTGGAGTGTCATAATTGCTGGTGAAGCATGAAGATTCACATTACCAAAAGGCAGCTCAAACTAATTATGAGCATCTTTAACATCATTGTTTGTAACATTCAAAGTTTTAAGTAATTAAGTAGCAGCTTTGAGACTGTAATAGTGCATGGTCGCTTGATTAATCAACACCAAAGAGCTTAGACGATGTTCAATCCTTTACTAAGGTTCAAATTCAAGTGCATCATTTTCAATGAACCAATAAACCTAATTAAGATTGAGATCACATATTTATCATGCATGCATAGAATTGTATTTTAAAATGTATTCTAACTTCTGACTCTGAAATCTTGAGTTTAATATAACTGTTTCATTTAGTCTTACAAGTCACAAATCGTTTCAATTAACTTGGTCTAACTGTCTCCTTGCTTAAACAAGTCCATGCATGTTGAGTAGTTCTCTCGTGTTATGCCTATATAGTATATGCATTTACGTTGTCAAGTATTTAAGTCTCATCACATTGACTACAACTACAGAAAGTTCTTCCATTAACAATCTTATTATATCCATATATGTAGGAGTAAGCAACGATGGACAAATCCGCCACTTCTTTCATCGACCATCAAAGGCGTACACCACCGGAACTCGCAAGCGCAGAAAGGTGCATACAGATGAGGATGGAAATGAGACCAGATGGCACAAGACAGGCAAGACTAGGCCAGTCTTTAATGGTGGGACAGTTAAAGGATACAAAAAGATTTTGGTCCTATACACCAATTACGGCAGGCAAAGAAAACCTGAGAAGACCAACTGGGTGATGCACCAATACCATCTTGGAAACAATGAAGAAGAGAGAGATGGAGAGTTCGTAGTTTCAAAGGTTTTCTATCAAACTCAACCTAGACAATGCGGTTCAAGTATTAAGGATTCCCCAGACCTAAAATTGAATGATAGTAATAGAAATAAGCACACAGCCTTTGTTCATCACTATTACAGCACTAGTACTCCAGCTTATCGAGAAAACCCACCTCAGTTAATTCCAGATTTGGTTGCTCAAGGTGACGGGTCTTCGTTAATTCGATTAGCTGCGGATACAAGCAAAGGAAAGCTTCAGAGAAAATAATAAAGGACAGGACTCATTCGTTGCGGTACGTGTTATTATAGTCAGTATAATTTTATTAATGGGAAATCAAGATTTTGGCAAAGGAAAAAAGAAGAATAATGGAAGGAATAAGGTGGATCGGCTTCTTTAGTTAAAGGACAAAGAACCAGGTTCTTTGGAAAACTTTGGCCTTGCATCAAACCCCTTTTTTTTTTAAGTAGTTCCTAAGAAGGTTACCAGAAAAGTGGCGATTAATTACTATGATTCCACTTACGCACACAAGTGAATCACAGACTTATTGCTTATAGTGGAACTGAGTTGTAGTGTTGTACAAAACAACTTAGGTCTTAGAAATACCAAGTTTTAATGTTAGGTTTTACATTGGCTTCATTATTGTTTCTAGCTTTTCTGTTCTTCTAGTCTCTAGAGATGCATATCTAAATAAGAGCAAGAAGTCAAACCTTTCTTCTTTACGTACTGTACCAGCATATGTATAACACATAATGTGTGACGAAGTTGTCAAGTGTGTATGTGACCTTCATTTGCTTCTTCTTTTCTGTGAAGAAAATTAGAGCTGCTTGTCAATGATGATGATTGTGGTTACTTTCGTTTCAGATTCCATTTTTTGTTTTAATTTCCATTTTTTGTTGTAGACATCTACTCCCTAGACCTAGGTTGGTATCAATTAACATTTTAACTCCATCTTTTACATGTTAATTACTTTGTAACAAGAGTAAACAAATGAAATTGTTCTAATTAGATTAGGTTAATTAAATGGTATACTATTTAATAGATATATATTTATTATTTAATATGTATAAAAGCAAGGATAATTATTAAAAATTTTAAATTACTAAATATAATGGACAATAATATACTTAATCGAATTTTAAAATAAAATTAATAATTATGGATATTTTTGTAAAGATTTAATCATATAAAGGTTGTAATTTCAGTAAAATTTAATATAACAAAAAATTTAATTGAATATACACTAATATTTTAAGTCCTTTAATATTTTAGTCAAACTTTTTCATTAACTATTGTAAATTGATAAATATTATTGTTACAAACTAATGATTAATTAGTAATTATCAACATTAAAGTTTTTTATATTTCTTTTTATATAAGATTACAAGATAATTCTTTTTTGAATATTTCTTTTAACTATTTTCCATTTTCTTTTCCATTTGAAATGTAGTTATTTTTATATTTGCATACATATATTCATCTTCTTATTTTCTCTTTAGTTCATGTCTATGTTCCAATTATAATTATTGCTCTATATTATTTAATATACTTTTAATAAATTTCTAAATCCTTTTCTTGCAGTTCTTGACACAAGAATATACTAGGTCCATACGAGAGATCAAATTGGTGGAATGATGTAAATGAGAAAGAAAGACAAACTAAAATTACATTTATATAATTGATAATTACTTAATAATGTACATTTTATTGTTTTTAAAATTTAATGATAATAGATTAAATAAATTTTAAAAAATAAAAATATTGTGATAAATAAGGTTGACATTCCACACATATAAACCATCTAATTTCAGGTATTAAAAGAATTAAATAAACTGTAAATTTGATAAATGTCATTTTTCTGTTACGAGGAATGAGGTTTTATTTAGTTATGGTTATAACCAGAAGCGTATATGTCATTAAAACTAATAATAAAAGGATAAAAAGTCAATTAATAATACGAGAAATAGAAGACGTTAAGAATGCAACCTATTGACAATATCAAAGGGTGCCCAAACTTTTGCCTTTCTAGAGAAGCTTTGCATTTTATTTATCTACCATCAAAGATTATAAAATTAATCACCCCATAAAATAATAAATTTTGTGACTGAAAGTAAACTTTCAATTTGAAGCTGCAGAATAACGAAATTTAGCTTTTATAATAAGATTTGACATATTCTTGATTTAAACTATATATTTATATAAAATGATATAAGCCAATTAATTTTCTATATCTAGTTCAAAGCAACTTTTCGCAAAATATGTTGAGCTTGCTCGGTTTTAGAAGTTTAAAACATATTTAATCCTCTTAAATTGATTAAATTGGTTTAGAGTTTTTTTTAAATAAAAGAAATTGTATTAATAATATTAAAAGCTACAACACAACATTATCTTTGGATGGATGTGGATGCTCGTGCATGAAAGTGTTGATCCGTTTGTCTTTGGGACACTAAAAAGACGAATCAATTCTGGTTCTTTCTTTATCCATGCCCATAAAAGAAGGTTTTAGACAGGACAAGGGTAGCTTGACTATCCGATCAAATTCATTGGCATACTGTAACCGAGTCCGATTTGAGGTTACAATAGAATATTAAAGAAGAGTAAAGAAAAAGATATAGAATTACATCATCTAGGTAGTCTTCAAATCATAGCTAAGTGAGCTTTGTTTGTTGTTGACTATGAAAGCTACTCAAACCCAATTGACAATGTTTTCGGCTATCTGATATTTGTCTTCCGCAATTCCATTGTACAATCTCCTATTACGTTCCCTCTATATGGAGTATATGGTAGTAGTAAAGGTTGTTTTAATTAGTCCATTTGGTACTCCTGGCTTAGTTCTGGCTATGATCATCTTGATGGTCTCTCGCCATTAAAAGGTATATCCTGGTACTTGTAGCATATACAGCATCCTACTCCAGATGGCTTTTGTATAGCTACATTAAAAAAATAAGTGATTCCTGCTCTCTTTTATTTAGAACACAAATGGTATCATATACCCCAAACCATCTATCCTTGGTGTGAAGTTTGTTTTTAATGACTAGCCAAGAAAAGACTGAAGCCTTTGGATTTAAGAGTTGTTTCTATATAATATCAAAACCAGGTCATGCGCAGCAGTACTTACAAGGAGCTTATGACAACAGTTGTTAAGAAATGTACTTTTAGGATTTAGGATCCAAGTGATGATATCTTCTCCCAGTTTAGTAGGAAGAGTAGGCAAGTAATCTATAAATAATGTAAATCTTCTAAAATTGCCACCCCAATCTCCATTTTGGATGAGTGAAGAGACTTTAGCAGTGATTGGTATTCTATTTTTAAAGTGTGATATTTCTGTTCTTTGGATCAATGGGCTATAAGAAGCCCAATTATCATACCATAGCCATATAGTTGTTCCGTCCCCCACCTGATGCTTAATGTATGGGTAAACCAAGTCTCTCAAGTTGAGAATGTTTGATGGCATCTTTGACCAATTTAAGCTTCTGCATCAATTTAAATAGCTTAAGGCGCTATACTTCATTGTTCAAGTAGTTGCTGATAAGCTCCATAAAGCCTTCCATTTTTGTAACCCCATTGAAAACCTTGAATGGAGCTCTAAGTCTGATCAGTTCAACCATGTGTTGTATAAGGATGTATGAATGTTTAGAGAAGATATTTTCTCCAAAGCAAACAGATGCTTGTGAGAATTCACATTGCCATCTCGGTTCACAATGGCCCTATCTAATTTCTTACGGATCAACATATCTCCTTGTTGTTTATTTGTCCAAGTGAACACCCTTCTAGTTGCTCTCAAATATACCAAATTGACCAACTGAAAGAATTGGTTTAACTCTCTACTAGCTTCCAGTTTATATCGAGTGTCAACTTCAACTTCACTTAAATTCAGAGAGCAGTTGAAATCTCCAGCTGTTATCCAAGAATGTTGCATACCACTTTGCATATGTTGCATATCAGTCCATAATTTCACCCTTTGAAAAGAAAATTTTGAAGCATAGATAAGAGTGACTTTAAAGGCAGGAAAGTTACCTCAAGTTGACAGTAGAGATTAATGAACTGATCACTTCAATTGGTTGCTTTCACCTCAAGGCGTGCTGAGTTTTATAAACATAACATGAGAAGCTTTTATTTTGGTTTCAAGTAGGACTATCAACATAGGTCTCTTGTCCCACACCAACTCCTTCACGATGGATTATGTTAAAGGATCATTCAACTCTTTAGCATTCCATAATAAGATAGTCATCTAAGGGGATAACCCATTTTGTTTGACTTTCCTCCTAGATGACCTTCTTTTGGAATTAGAGGGAGTAACTGCTACCTCTTCTATTCCACATCTATCTTGCTGGATCAGTTGTGTCTGCTATGTGAGTGCAGACTCGGGTTAGTTTTTCAATTAAATTTGAGCACCCTACAATTGCTCCCCTGGTTGCTTATTTCCTTAACTGCTTTCAATTCGGTTTAGGGAGGTGTTTTCAATTACAAGGCTTGTGCAATCTGGCATCCTACTAGTAGTTCCAGGAGCTACTCCATGTAACTCTCCCCACATCTCTGTGTTCTCAATAATCTCCTGAGGAGCTATAGAGCTTGGATGAGTCTCAATGTCCACTACATTACTTTCAAACCCCAAAAGCTCCTCTTACCATTATGTTTTAAAAACTTTCCCACTAGGCACCCACTTTTTTTGTTAAGTTGTTAGGTCGCCATGGATGAGAGACCTGAATTTAAATTGGGACTAACTCACCACTTGCACATAACTTCATCATTGATCAACAATATGGGAGACTTGAATTTCAGTTAATCTCAACACAAATTTTTGCATACCAATTATCCCCGTGTTGGATGTTTGAGCATCCATACACAAAGGTTTGCCCAAAGAGCTAGCTAAAAAGCTCAAATATTCTACTATCCATATCTTTAATGGCATATTATGAAAATTGAACAAGATAGGAAATACCTCAATACAATCCCTGTCAAATGCAATCCCCGGTTTCCATTTACGAAGAAGCATGGGTTGGCCTCCTATATGTCAAGATCCCAATTGAAAATTCTAATCAATATTATTATCTAATACAAATTTATATAGAATTGTACCATCATCCATAAACAATATTTTTACAAGTCCTTCTCCTACTATATAGTTGCCCATGTATTAATAATTGGAAATGCATGTCATTTGCTCCATCATAGACTAACCAATTTCGTGGAATAAGCCTTTTCTCTAGCTTGCAAAAACTCCATGGGTGGGTATATCACGCCATCCCTCATAACATCCTAATAATGCTTCAATTGAATCTTGTTCTGTTGCAATTGAATTTTGTTTTTCCAAGCTCCTACAGTAGGTGAAGGTTGCAGTGAGTATTTGGTGATATTGTGAGGACTTGCCCCGTTTCCAAATTCATCGTTTTTGACTATCTATCATGAAAGAGCCAGGGAGTCTTCCATGGACAAATTTAAAGGCTCACCATTATCCATAGTCCCAGTCTTGGCCTTAAAAAGGCCCTCCATGGAGGGAGAACCTTAGCCTGGACGTGCTCAAAAGAACCAAAGAAGGAACTTCAGAAAAGGTGGCTGGAGGTTTATTTCCATAAATCAAAGAAAGAAGGGGTAGAAATGTCAAAGCAAAAGAAAGAAGGTAGAGAATAAAAGCAAAAGAGAGAACTCACCTTTAATTGGTTCAGAGTTAACTTAGCTATACATTTGATTTTGAAAATTGGTCAAATAATTGTGCAT
>JANZXV010000002.1:29457715-29490198 GCA_027576455.1 Erythroxylum roigii
TGGTTCGACCCTATTCACCACTTTACTCGTTTAAGTGTTCTAGAGTAGGAATTTATTTTTGATCGGTTTGACACGCCGTCAGACCGCATATGCAAATTGTTTAATTTGAAATATAATAGAATAGTACTTCTTGTTTATTAAAGTATATCAACAGTACAGAAGTTTAGGTCATTATTTGTCTTTAGACACAATGTTTGGTAATGAATGTTAGTCTTTCATTACTAATTACACGTTCTTAATTTCCAAGCATTTTAGCGTTAAGTGTTTCCAACTTATATTGAATATTTCAAGATGATATTATATGTTTTTATGAAAAGTATTGAGGCATAGTTTGACTAATTAACAACCCTAATTCCAACTCCTTATTGATCATTAAAACTTCTACCTTCTTTTTGGCAATGTCAAAACTTGTACTTTAGTGAAGAAGATGACTATTACCCATTCTATGAAGTTATAATCCTATAAATATTGAAAGACCTTTAAAATATAATGCCTAAGTTTTGATAGAAACTCAGCTCCCTTCAATCCAAAAATTGGTTTAAAAGGCATTGTTCAAAAAAAATTGTGACTCTCGATGTCTGAAGAAGTCAAATTTAACATTTCACGGTCCAATACTTTGTTGAACAAACAAAGATACTATATTATGCTCTTATATTCATCCAAAGGTTAAGGTAGACATTACACACAGATAAATAAGAGCTTGAACGGACACATCAAAATCCTATCTTTATTCTTGGAAAATAGTTAAAAATGGACAATTAGGAATAAACGAGAGGTAAAGAATAAATAATCATCCTTCAAATGGAAATTTGGAAATGAATTACAAAACCACTTAGTAATTAACCTAACACATGGTTTATAATCTGAATCAAGAAACAAATGTTCATATTTGTATTCATATTCCATCATCCACTATCCTATAAACTTTGATTAGTACTATTGAATCTACATACAAACACGTAAACATGCCTATTGCATCGACAAACTTTTATATATGGCAAGGGAGCAAAAGTGAGGCAAGCATCAAACGAATGGCATTTGGCTACTTCATTAGAGTGTGTTTGTGTGTGACTGTTCAAAGAGGGAGCACTACATTGGTCTACTAGAGTAAAGCTGTAGGGTGAGGACTAAAGAGAGAGAAGGTAGGAGCTAAGGAAAGGGAATTAAAATTGATCTACAATGTTTGTGAACCTAAGAGGTGAGGACTGTTTAGCTATTAAAAGAACATTGATTAATAATAAAATAGGTAACATATCAGACTTTGGGCCGAGTCAGGTTCAAGCGCTAAGCTCGAGCCATACCTAAAGCTTGAATTTAGAAAGGTTTGAGTCTGCTCCGAAGTTAGGTTAAATCCAATTGGGTTTGTTGAGTTCAGACAAACATACCAATCCTGCATGTACTAGCTTATACCAATTGGTATGAAACAATACTCAAATCTTTGCCTTTGATTCTTATAATGAGGTTTGTGACTAATAAGCATAGGAACAAAATGCAAGTAAGCATAAGTTTGCTGGTCCAATGGGGGTTGGGTCTCAAATTACCATTCTTCATAAAAACCTAACTTAACACTGGGCTTTCAGTTACTTATATGTTATATGGCTTAAACCTCTTCTCATTATGAAGCCTTTGAGGTAAGGAACTAAAAGCAGTCAATGAAAGCCCAAATGGGCATGAATAACTTTAAATTTATTATCTGTTCAAAAATTTTAAGTGGCATTAAACATGAATGCAAAGTAATTTCCTTACTAACATCTTTAGTTAAATTAAAGTGGTCATAGTCTAAGTGAACACAAGAGACTACTCTATCAATGCACCATGCAACCATTATTAAGGTTGTGCATTGTCTACGTTCAACGCAAGCGTTGTGTGTCAACGCATGTGTTTTGATTAAAAAGTGGAGGGAAAAAAAAGAGAGAGGCAAAAAAAACAAGAGGTGTGGACAATAAACCTTGAAGGCTTATTTGTCCCATCAAGCAACAGTGCAGAGGTGGCAGTGAGGGCTGCGTGAGTTGCATTTAGCGCAGTGGACTACGTTAAACGCAGACGAGGAAAGTGGAAGGCGTGTGTATAACGTGGCTAGGCTGAACCAAATTAAGGGTTAATTAGGGGGTTTTAGTTAGGGATTGGAGTGGGGGCTGAAGCATTTTTTTGGGAAACACCCATGAAGGGCTAGACATCCCGACGCCGGTTTGGAGGCAACATCGACGCCGATGGCTTGGGATAAGTATTTTTTAATTATTTTGTTATTTCTTTCTCTCATTAGAAATTGAATGTGTTATCCTATGTTAATTGATTTGGGTATTGTGTATGGATAATCAGATTTTCGTTATTGTTATGTTATTTCTCTATGAACCCATTGGGTATTGTGAAAAGATAATTTTAATGTGTTCGTTGAATCGTTTAATTACAAACCCATTGCTAGAATTTTGATATAATCCGTAATTGTTATGTTGAAATTCATGTGTAGTGACTAATGATTTGTAATCATTAGGGGTAACATGACCTAGATTAAATGATGCATCATATGTGGTTGTTGCCTTGAATAATCGATTTTCCTAATTCGTAATGCTACTGCCTAATTGAATCTAGAGATCGTATCCTAGGCTATTCGGTGGTTAGGATTAATTAACGATCGCATCTTGATTAAACAAAACCTAAGAGAAAACTCGGGTTAATTATTAACTCACGATTAATAGTTGCTAGGAGAAGTTTGAGAACATCAAATTAATGAAATATGCTTAATTAAGGTGTAGGCTGAGATTGAACCAAAGAACCGGGTCCCTACCGAATTCCCACTTTTATCTTTTTTTTGCATGTTTTCTTTAATTTGTTTTTATTAGTTAGTTTCGTTTTATTTTCTTATTACAAAAACAAACAACCCCCCCCCCCCCGCATTAAACTTAAACACCGATTAATTTCATTTCATAAACTTTACATACACTCTCTTTGGGATCGACCTAGATTCACTACTGCTATAGTAGTAGGTCTAGTTATTTTATTTTGACTAGCGTAATGACTCGCGGTCAGTTTTCATATATAGCATACCCTTAGAATATTGGCTCAATTGGAAAACCATTATGCCTCGACCAAGCCACTATCGAAACTAAAAAGATTAATTTTGCGAGAATTTGCATATCAGTGGAGGAAGTTGCAAACATGTTGGATGAATTTGCAATAATGAGGTTCATTGACAACTTGGAACTTGTAGAGGAAAAAGTTAAGATTACGTATTCTTGGAAATCTCGAAGTCTGAGGCCAAAAGAGGTGTGGAAGCCAACTGTTAGAGTTTTCTTGACAGGTAGTTATGGAGAACTCACTTAAGAGGACTTTCATAATTTTGTTGAAGATAATGGTAGTAATATTCCTACTGAAAATATACCAACCACTGGGAAACCTGATAAGAATCCAGCTTTAACTCCACTTTTAAATGGCCTATCTACTATTATATCTAAAGCTGTTGATAGTTCTCTAAGATCAGGTACATGTGAGTATATCTCGAAGACTGATGAAACAATAGAAACTCCATGCAAAATTGACTGTTCAAGAATAGTAGGGGATAAGGCTGGAATTATTATAATAGTCTAGGTTGATAATGTCATCAAGGAAGCTTAATCTCAACTAGATGTTGAAACCTTCTAGGTTGTGTCAAGTAAAAGAAAATCCCAGAGGAGCAAGGGTTCCAACTCTAAGGTAATTCTCATTAATGTCCTTCATTGTTTGGAATGTCAGATAAGCTTGAATTTTTGGGGAAGCATTAGGATGTTGTTTCCAATCACACTTATCACTTTTTAGGCAGAATTATCGTCTACGTTAATTCAGATAGATTGAATGTCAATGATCTCAACACTTCTGATCAATTGTTACACTTAAGGATCTCTTTTAAAATGGAGAATGTGAGATTTCTATCAATTGTAGTTTATTGTAGCAATTTTACATTCCAAAGAAATGATTTTTGGATTAATCTCAGGGTTTAGGAATCAATATCAATCTGCCTTGGGTTATTTATGGAGACTTTAACTCCATATTGAATAGGGTGGAGTGTTGCTTCTTAAATACCATTTTTGGAGTTCTTGAATAAGCAGAACATTTTCTCTAATTTTTCTATCTTTAACGAAAGCACCTTGATTGTCATAAATGAGAGTGTTATAGCCTTCTTTAGTCTCACAGCAATCAATTTATAGATGATCTTATAGATAAAATTGGTGCAAGATACATGTCCATAATCCCTAAAAGAATCTGGATTAGACAACTAAGGAATTAAGCAGAGGAATGATTTATTTATCTCATTTAATAGCTTACCAAATCTGAAGAATTCATGAATTGCATAGAGGATGATTTCACGAATTAGGCCCCAAGATTTTTTATAGAAAAAACAATTCAACTCATCAGGTCTTGGAGCTTTCAACCCATCTAATATGAATATAGTATTCACAATTTCCTTATCTTCAAATAGAGCAATCAAAGAGGAAGTAATCTCTTTTGGAATTTTCTTAGAGATAAAGTTGTTTAATAGAGAAATGGAAGAATAAGAAGCTTTAGGAGTACCAATCAGTCTGTAAAAGAAATTAGAGGCTTCTATAAAGGTAGAGTTATGATCTTGCAAGATAGAACTCTCATTAGAAACAATAGAGCATATCTTGTTCCTATTCTTCTTAGCCAAAGTAGCATTGAAAAGGAATTTAGTGCATGGATCTCCATCTTTGAGTCATGAAATCCTAGATCTCTGCTTGATAAGACAAAAATGGTTATCAGCAACATGCATATAATTATTCAATAAACCTTTATCCTTTGCTAATAGATCTGCAATATCCAGATTAGAAACGAAAAAATTCTAAACTTCAGACAATTTTTCTCTATCAAGGTTGGTTTCTGGTTCAACTCTTATAGCTAGAGATCATACTAAAGTTGACTTCTTCTGTAAAGTAGGGAATGGTAAGAAAGCTTATATATGGTTGATAGTTGTAGATTACATCATGTTTTAGTCGGTAGTTTCGTGTGTGTTTAGTTGTTAATTTGATTGTTTAGTGCATATTTAGGTTAGAATTGTGTTAGTTAGTTAAATATTTGTATTTTAAGGGTTTTATGGGTTAGAGCATGCTTTTCAGCTTCAATGTTATGTATCTGAGGTGCCTTGATGAGTTTGCTAGTATTTTAGGGCTAATATCGCAAAACGGAGGTGTTTTGGAGGAGGCTCGAACAAAACCAGAAGGCCACGATCATGGTCAGTATGCCACAATCGTGACAGAAGTAAGAAGGAAGGGCCATGATTGTGGCTAGCAGGCCATGATCGTGACAGGCCAAAAAGGGGCCACGATCGTGGCTTGCAACAAACAACACTCCTCGACTTTCCAAACTTTAATTTTTGGGGACATTTCGAACCTTTTGGGCATGGAAAAAGTCTTAGAGTTGCCTAATTAGAAAAGACTATAAAGAGAAAAAGAGGAGACTTGGAAAGGGAGCCTCCACTTCTGCCATTTTGGGAAAGCTTCAAGGGAGAGAAGAAGGCAGAGAAGAGGAAGAAGAGGAGAGAGGAAGCAAGACTTCCGATGCTACTGTAGTTCTTTGTCCTTTTTATCTTTATTTCTGTTCATTTAATGTATGAGATAATGATGGATCTTAGATTGTTGATGATGTTCTAACTTTGGTTTCAAGATTTTACCTTGATTCAATGTTAATATAGTCATTTTTGTGTTATTTTGATTGGGTGTTGTGATTAATTACAGAACTTGCATATGTAGGCAATAAATTGAGAGGGTGAACTGAATATAAAAATGATCAGGTTAGATTAATGATAGTTAAGCGATCTAATAGACCACATGATTAATCATATCGGATATTGTGCAGAGAGAGATCCTGTGTGAGACTCGGTAGTTTATTAAAGGGCGTAAGCTCTAATTAAAGTTGTGGGTCTTTTGTTAATTGAGAGATTGCAAATTCCATAATTCAATTAGGGTTTATGATTTAGGGATTAGTGATTATAACTTGAGAGAGAGTAATCAACCCTACAATAGTCTAGAACCAACATCACAATAACACATAATTGACTAGATTAGCATTGATGATAGGGAAAATCCCTTCTCTCATAATTTGGTAACTCTTCTTGGTTAATTTCCATTGTGACTTTTGTGTTGCTCAATTTCAATTTTTTGTGTGTTAAACTTGCAAATTAATTTCTTGATAATCACTTTCCTGTATTTACTTTTCTTTGTAATTTTTATTTTCATTTTATTAAAATTTTCAAGCCTTAGATAACATAGGATCAGATTAGTTTACCTTCCTCATGGGATCAACCCTTCAGATACTACAAATCATGACTCATGAACTTGCGGTATATTGAAGGCTACAAATTGTAAAGTTTGCAAAATGATCAATAAGTTTTTAACGTCGTTGCCGGAGAGGCATAGGATTAGTTTGATTCTTGTAGTTTAAGGCATTTTTTTCCTACTCTTGTGTCCATGCACTTGCATAAACACAAGAGTTACAAGAAGTTCGAATTAGATAACTGAAATGTTAGATATTGACATTGCCCGTTTAGAACGTGCCATTCGAAGAGCTCGGTGTGAAGAAGAAACTATAGAAGCAACTATAGCCGAAGAGTATTAGTAAGAATTCAATTAAGGAGGCAACCAAGGAGCCCAACAAAGTAGATTTCATGAGGCCGGGATTCAATGTAGTAAATCAAGATGTCGCTAGGCCACGGGTCCAAGCAGCTTCATTTGAAATAAAACCCGCTTTACTGAACACGCTGCAACAAAATGTGCAATTATGGATTGACCAATGAGGACCTAAATGCATATATCATAAACTTCCTTGAAATATGTGATACCTTCTGATATCATTAAATGTTTGAAGATGCAGTTAGGATGAGGCTTTTCCCATTCACATTAAGGGATAGAGCAAAGGCTTAGTATCACTCTCTTAGCCCATCCAATATCACTATACGAGCAATTGGTACGTGCCTTTTTGGACAAATATTTTCCCCTCACCAAGATAACCAAAATCATCAAGGAGATTACAAACTTCCAACAGGGTGATGGGAAATCAATCTATGAAACGTGAGAGAGATACAAGGATTTGCAAAGAAGGTGCCCGCACTATAATCAACTAAAGGAATTCCTTTTACAAACATCTATAATGTAGTGAATTCACCCACGAGAGGCACTATTAATGTAGCCAAAGGAGGATCGTTAATGAGGAAGACGGTGGATGAAGCCGAAGAGTTGTTAGAGGAGATGGCTAGTAACAGTTGCTTATGGACAAATGAGCAGAGTAGACAACCTACAACTTTACAAGAGTAGAAGGAAGTGACAGATGTAAACCAAATGACATAAATTCAAGCAAAGATCAACAATCTGACTCGATAGCTAAACAATATGAAGGTCTCTTCCTCAGCTTCTTTGAAACTTGTTTAGTTACAGTGTGAGATGTGTGGGCAAATAGACCATGATACCATTGATTGTTTCTTGATGAAGGGTCATGAGTTAGAACAAGTGGATAACATAGGAGTGCAATATGGTCGAGGAGGGGGAAACAAACCCTACTATAATACGTACAATCCTGAGTGGAAGAACGACCTAAACTTCTCTTGGTCGAACAATGCTGGAGGCCAGTTCAAATCTTGAGGACCACCTAGTTTCCAACAAGAGAAGCCCAACATAATGGACTCCAAATTGGACAAGATTCTAGACAAAATTAGAGGTATAGAGGATGCCCACAAGAGGCTTAAAGGCAAGTTCGAGCAAGTAACAAAGAATCAGGCCTCCTCAATACACAATCTGGAAGTCCAAATTGGCCAACTGGTAGAAGCGCTATCAACCTGAAATGCAGGAACCCTCCCAAGAAACAAAGTCCAACCTAAAGGAAAGAATCTTGGTTATCACCCAGGCCAATGAGGACAAGCTCGATCAAATGAGAGCAGATAGAGAAAAGGAAAAGGAAAAAGCAGATAAAAATTTCGTTCAAAATGAGCTTTAATTGAAGCCAATCGAGGAACATCGATATGAAATTCCTTACCCTATTCTAGCACAGTAGAAGTCAATTCCAATCAAGGACAAAGGGAAAACAAAAGGCCAGAAGAATAAGGAAAATTCCTTGCTGGCCAAGTACAATCTACCTGAAATGAAAAAGTAACAGCCTCTGATTCCATATCCGATTAAAACAATGAGGAAGTTTAAAGACACCAGAATAAATGACGTTATGGACATAATAGAACAATTAAAGACGTAGCTCACACTAATGGAATCAATCAGAGAGAAGGTAGAAAAGGAACTAGTAGAGGAAAGAAACCCCAATGTAGCACAAAAGAAGGAGGATCCAGGAGATTTTTACATCCCCAAAATTATTAGTGGTGTTAAAATAGATAAGGTATTTGCTGATTTGGTGGTGAGCATAAATATGATGCCTTATACTTTAAGTCAAAAATTGGGGGTAGGAGAGATAAGACCCACTAAGATGCTTGTGAAGACAGCGGATAGATTAGTTTATCGATTGAAAGGTATCATTAAAGATGTGCAGGTTTATGTTGACAAATTTACCTTTCCCAAAGACTTCTTCTAGAAGAAGATGTAGAAACTCCAATGGTCCTTGGACGACCATTTTTGGCCGCTACTTGCTCAATTATTAACGTTGATGGGGGTGAACTGACTTTGAGGGTAGCTAATAAGTAGATGACCTTCATTGCATCTAAGAATGAACAAAGTTCTCCCCTACCTATGGTCATCATCAAAAGAACCAAGTCTCGAGGACAACTTGAGCATATTGATGCTCACAAGGGTTCACCTGGAAAGGAAAATTGCGAAGGAAAAGACAAAAGAAAATGAAGAAGAATGGTGATGGAAACCATAATCTGGTAGCTCATATGCAAATTATGAGATCTATGATTGCACTACCATTGCACAACTTGTTTAAATCACTCTGAGCAAAAGAAAGGCGTCGAGCTACTGGCGATAAAGAAGCACTGCATGGAAGGAAACCCATGGATTTTGTTGCTTGTTATTTCCTCTTTAATATTATGTACTTTTGAATTCCGTTGTTTGTGTGTTTCGTTTCCAAATAAATGTCTTAGAAGAAAGGAGATCAATTTTTACATAAGATGAACGGGAAGGTAAGCACAATGAGGTGATAAGTGCAAATAAAAAGTTAAGGAAGGATCTCGGGGAGGAACGACGACAAATCGGAGAATCGCAAAAATTATTGTTGCCTATGATGGGGCAAAATAGGGACATGTGTTTTTAGCAAAAAATTTTCCATTTTTACTTTTTAAACCCTTCCTTACTTATATATTTACATCTAACCTCATTTTTCTTACACTCGTCATTCTTACTCTCTTTCTTTAGACCTAAGACTCTGAAATCCTCTCACCTCTCTCCACTAACCTTCAAATCTTTCATGCTCTCCAACTCTTCACAACTCTCATTCCTAATGGGGCCACACATTAAGCAGAATGTCAAGAGCACCCAACCCAAGGGAAAAGTTCAAGTTTTGAGCCGCGGACAACAGTTCAAACAGAGGATTACGGAGCACCTTTTTTGATTTATTCGAAAGTAGAGGGTAACTGTTTTCCCACTCTTAGTTCTAAAGACATTGTAGTGTCAAAATACTTTGAATTTGATATGTTAGATAGAATAAGATTGAGAGACAAGGTTGAGAACCTAAGAGAAAGAATTCAATAGGGAAATTTCATACATTTTCAGTATCCTGTTTACTAAAAATTAACCCAAGAGTTCTTTACCTCTCTTCAATATGAATCAAGTAAACCAAAGGACATATGGTTTAGGTTGCGAGGTCAACCATACGAGCCTAATTACTAAATTTTGTGTGAAATTTGTGATTTCTCCGAGTCATTTGTAGTGGATCAACATGATGACTTCCGTGTTGCCCACTATTGGACTGAACTAACTGGGTTAAAGCATTTTGATGCCAAAAATGCCCACAACAACATAATTAAAAGCCATAAACACTTGTTATTGTACAAGTTTTATGTGTAAAATGGTATTTGACAAAATTGAAAACAATAAGTGTTCAACCAAAGAACTTTTCCTGTTGTGGTGCATGGACCATAGCATCCCAGTATGTACATCTACCCACGTCTTCAATGTAATTATTGCTACTTTACGTAAGAGGAGCAATAATTTAGGTATAAGTTACTTAGCTTCAAACATTGTTGAATACGATGGTGTTGATTACAATGGATTCACTATCCTTCGTTCTGAATTCCTTAAATCTCGTCACTTATGGCGACCTGAAATCTTGAAGTCCCATAACATGGAACTTCTGGATATCATTGCAAAACTTATGTCAAAACTAGGACAGGACAGGCAAGTTCGATTTCAGCACCACAACAATAAGAAGATGACTCAACAAGTGAAGAATTTGAAGAAGAAGAAGAAGCTGGTTGGGAGAAGGTACTCACCACACTTTCGGACACTAACAAATCACTTGCAAAAAAATACAAGGAGAATGAAGGAGATGGTTAGAGAACAAAAATCCCAGAGCCAGGACATCCAACGCATTCACAAATACTTTGAGAGTCAAGGTGTTCAACTACCACCTCCTTCATCATCACCACCTCCATCACTATGACAGTTTTATGTTCTAATCCTTTCTCTTTTAAATCTTGTCTTTATGTTTTGTGTTATTTTACGTTTGTTCCCACCTTTTGTGTTTTTTTTGGCTCTTCTCATATTGAGAACAATGTGTTGTCTAAGTGTGGGGAGGGATATATGTTGTATGCTTTTATGTTGAATGTGAATTTTGCATGTTAGTTTTTTTGTGGTGCATTATGTGATTTGTTTGATTGTATCAATGGTTAGGGCTTAACGAAATCGGTTTAACTTTGAACATAGTCTTTTAGGTTGCAAAGATTTATTAGCTTGTGAAATTAGTGACCTAGTTTAATTTGGCTAAATATGCAGGTTAATTCAGATATGATATTAGTGTATTCACCCTAGGAATTTATCTTATTCATTTATAATTTTAGGACAATCGAATAAGTAGCATAATTAGTACCTTTTCATGAGAATTACTAGCAAAAGAAATGAGTAGATTTTTTGTGTTAAAAAATAAAATTTTATTAACTATTTCACTAGCCTTCAGATTACGAATAGAGCTAGTAGCCATTTGAGAATGTGATGTAGTTAAGTAATCGAATTGACACACATCACAAATGTGTGCCTTTGCATCAAAAGGCTATAATGACATTCCAACCAAGCCGTTTAATAAAAACATGACCTAGTTGAGTAATCAGATCAACATTCATCACAAATATTTGTCTTCAATTAAAAGGCTAGGTTTATGTCTATAAAATCAATAAAAACAATGTTTTGTCAAATAAAACCTACCGATCTTTATGAACAACTTGAATTTTTATGAAAACATACTTAGAGTTAGTTACATTTTTTATTGAACGAATAATTATCAATATATGTGTGCAAGTGATAGGGGTGAATAAACTTAACATTAAGGTCTTGATTAGTTGTATAATTGGCCTAAGGTACTTAGACACAGAATTTGTAAGTTAATAAGTTAGAATAACTTGAGAGATAGTGTTGGAAGTTAAATTCGTTTCGTGAAGTTTGATGCCATTGCTTCATTGGTGCAATTGTGTGTATGTTGTACGTTGTGCGTTGGTTTGTTTAGTTTTTGCTTGAGGACAAGCAAAAGTTTAAGTGTAGGGATGTCGATAGTTGTTGATTGCATCATGTTTAATGGGTAGCTTGATGTGTGTTTAGTTGTTCATTTGATTGTTTAATGCATGCTTAGGTTAGAATTGTATTAGTTAATTAAATATTTGTGTTTTAAGTGTTCTATAGATTAGAGAATGCTTTTGAGCTTCAATGTTGTGTATTTGAGGTGCCTTGATGAGTTTGCTAGTGTTTAAGGGCTAATATTGAAAAATGGAGAAGTTTCAGAAGAGGCCCAAATCAAAATAGAAGGCCATGGTCGTGGCTAGTATGCCATAATCATGACAAAAGCGCTAGCCACGATCGTGGCAGAAGGCCAAATAGGGGGCCACAATCGTGGCCTATATGATAGACAATACACCCTGACTTTCCAAATTTTAATTTTTTGGGATGTTTCGAACCTTTTGGGCATGGGAAAAGCCCTAGAGTTGCCCTAATTATAAAAGACTAGAAAGAGAAAAAGAGGAGACAAGAAAACGGAGCCTCCACTTTTGCCATTTTGGGAAAGCTTCAAGGGAGAGAAGAAGAAGAGAGAGAAGAGGAAGAAGAGGAGAGAGAAAGTGGTTTTTCGACGCTGCTACCTTCATGGGTTATCCGATCCAAATTCTTTCTCCTTTCTATCTTTATTTAAGTTCATTTAATGTATGAGATGGTGATGGATTGTATGATGATGGATCTTGGATTGTTGATGATGTTTTAATTTTTCCTTCGGGATTTTTCCTTGATTCAATGTTAGTATAGTCATTTTTGTGTTATTTTGATTGGGTGTTATAATTAATTGCGGGACTTGCATATTTCGGTAATAAACTGAGAGGGTGAACTGAATAAAAATGATTGGGTTGGATTAATGAAAGTTAAACGATCCAATAGACCATGTGATTAATCATATCAATTATTGTGCGGAGAAGATCTCGTGTGAGACTCAGTAGTTTATTAGAGGGCGTAAGATCTAATTAAAGTTGTAAACTTTTTGTTAATTAAGAGATTGTAAATTTCATAATTCAATTAAGATTTATAATTTAAGGTTCAATGATTATAACTCGAGAGAGAGTAATCAACCCTACGATAATCTAGAATCGACACCACAATAACACATAATTGACTAGATTAGCATTGATGATAGGAAAAATCTCCTCTCCCATAATTTGGTAACTTTTATTGGTTAATTTCCATTGTGACTTTTGTGTTGCTCAATTTCAATTTCTTTTTGTGTTAAACTTGTGAATTAATTTCTTAATAATCACTTTCCCGTATTTACTTTTCTTTGCAATTTTATTTTCTTTTTATTAAAATTTTCAAGGCTTAGATAACATAGGATTAGATTAGTTCACCTTCCTCGTGGGATTGATCCTTCAAATACTACAAATCACACCTGTGCACTTGCGGTATTTGGAAGGCTATAAATTGTAAAACATGCAAAACGATCAACAATGGTATGACAATTAGACGGGCTATGATTAACTTATTAATGTAACTAGATACTCAGCAACTAGATCTATTGGTCCTTTGGTGATTAGTTTCCAAGCTGATACTGCACGATGATTGGAAGAATGACTGGGTTCTTCCTCAAGCCTCGTTAAACTATAAACCTACCTATCAACTTGATATTCTCCAATAAGACAATTTCTATTGAAACGTAAGCTTATTTATAATCTGTCCATCAAGCAAATTAGGAATTTGATGCAACCTCCTAGTCCTAAGGTGAATTGGTACGCTATTGTTTGGAACAATTTTCTGATTCCTAGCAACTCATTTTTGTTGTATCTTATGCTGAGATTGTGTTGAAATGACGGATCATTTATTTTTTGATTGTTTCTTTGCATGTTTAGTTTGGAAAAAGATCAAACAATTCTGTCATTGGGATATCACAGGTGGTTCTCTCTCAAAAGCCATTCAATAGTTGGTTGAGCATACCAAAAACCATTATGTCCCGTTGGAAGTTTATTTCATTGCTTTGGGGTCCACTCTCCATAGAATCTAGAATGAAAGGAATAACATGAGATTCAAGAACAAATTTGTTACCGAGAAGGAGAGAACTTTTGTGATCTTGCATAATATTAGAGAGACTCTTACTTAAGATCTAAGTCAGTCAATTCCTTGGATCTTTAATTGCTAGCCTCTTGTTTATTGCATTTGGTAACAATTGTTAGATGCCTTATTAATCTACCTGTAAAGCATCCCTATGGACTAATTGTATTCCTTTCTGGGGTTAGTTAATATCATTTCTTTATTTTTTTTTCTAGGGAAAATTATTGTCATGAGTTTCTCTTGCTGGCTTGAAGCTTTTGCTTACGGTCTCAGGGGAAGTGTAAGCTTTTGATCAAGGTCTCAATCGAAGTACAAACAATCTGGTAATTTGTCCAACATGTATGAAGTTTAATTTTCTAGTGCTTACCAATATGCAATTGTTAACTCCAGATGCAATTTATGGCCTTGCCACCTTCCAAGGCCATGCCAAAATTACAATGTAGTTATCTACAAACTCAAAACTAATCAAGAGATCTTATTGATTACTTAGCAGATAAATTTGGTAAGAATATTATCGAACCATTCAAGGCGTAGGAGAGAGTAGCGAGGTATGCACGAGTTTGATGGGGCTAAAATTCCTGGTGTTTTCTTGTCGTTTTGTTTGTTGTGTCTTGGTACAAGGTGAGGTAAGTAAATTTCTGTGCCGACCTGACCTCAGACTTCGTTGTCAAAATGTGATCACACATCCACCCATCCTAAAGGGACATATCACTATATATTGAATAAAATGTTAGGTGCTCCTCGAACTGGATATTGCAAACATATCATTACCTGACAAATGAAGATTTTCCTTATTGCCCTCGCAATTTGTTCCTTCGCTTGTCTTTATTCGTTTAAGCAAGTACTCAGGATAGGCGTATATATATATATATGCCTGTGTTTGTGTGATCCCTCTCTAGATCATGTTAATATTATCGAAATATTAATCATATACAAAATCCATATTCAAGATATAAAACTCGCGCGAGTTTCTTCTATAACAAGAATCTGACGTAGTTAGTTTAATAAGATCATGCTACAGCGAAGATCACTAGATACTGTTGCAACATAATTAAGAACTGGAAGTGTTTGTGCTTGGGGAACAAGGACAAAAGAGGAGCAGAACATACATGGAAAGCTGGCTTTCAGACCTTAACAACAATGAAATACTTTTATGAAGATACCAACTGCCAAGCAGCTTTTATGCTGTTTCTGAATAACCAGATGATCATTATAAGTTGAGAGTTGAGAACAAATCATTAATTGCCTGTGGTGCAGGTAGGCGAGGTTGCCTGCTAGGAAGACTGTTGTAAGTTTTATTAGATAGCGGATAATGTACGTATTTGTTGGATATCTTAGATTATGTTTACAATTATCCAATCAAAAACCGCAGAACAACAAAGATTAGAGAGACAGAAATGTTTCAACAGTTCACTTTGACTAATATCATCTTGCACATGAAGGTTAATAATTTAAAATCATCAAAATGTGAAACAATACTATTCATCATGTCATCTGCATGAAATGAATATAGAAAAGAAATTGGTGGTGGGAGTCACTTTTTTTTATTTCTACTGTGGATAAAATTTGTCTAATTGAACATGGTCATCGTCCTCTCTGTGTCAGCTCACCACACGGTTTTTATCTGTGAAAAGTTTCTACATCATGAACTCTGAAGAGCTCCGGGGAAACGATCCAGGCATCGCAGAAGAAGAAAGCTGAAATATGCTGGTTGCATTCTCTGCATTGCTAGAAGTTGAAATGTGGGTGTATGGACTCTTTTTTGGTGGTGGCACGAGCTCTTCAAAAGTTCCAGTAGAGATGACCTTCGACAGAGACTCCAGTGCCTCTTTGAAAGAAACTGTTGGGCGGTGGGAATTGGAGTCCAGACTTGTGACAGAGTAGCCAGGAGAATCCTCTTGGAAATCTGCTTGTCCTTGTTCATCAGCCTCTTCTCTCCCTAGGTTCGCCATGAGAGAAGCCTGAATATCGTAGTCATAGTCTTTAAGGGGATTACTGATCTCCTTTACCATTGCGTCCTGCTGATTCTGTAAGCATCCTATAGCAAACGGGGAGGAACTTCCAGAGCTGCTATCGTAGTTGTCTTCTTTTTGTTGTGGGGAGCTGCTCTTCTGACGAACCCGACATAATACCCAGTCATCCAACTGAAAATAAGAAAACATTAAACGTTAGACTTGTCATGTACGAATCTGGCTACGTGCTTACATTTTCTATTTGTATTTTCAAGAGAAATGACTACTTACTCGCATTGATCCTCTTAGCCTGTGAAGCTGATGGGTGTCATCAAGAAGTCTGTATTCAAGCATCATCCAGTTGGTTTTGATACCTTTAGGAGGACGACCTTTGTAGAACACCAAAGCTTTCTTCACACCCAAACACTGAGATCCACTGGAGGTGAGGATCGGCTTGTCAGTTCCGGTAGCCTTCCAGTAACCAGACCCGGCGGCTCTGTTGGGACGAGAACCGTTTGGATATTTTCTGTCTCTAGGGCTGAAAAAAAACCACTCGTGCTCTCCAAATAGCGCCATCCCTGAAAAAAAATAAAATAAGCAGAAGAAAAACATAAATAAACAGAACGAAACTGAAGAGAACCAATCACATAGTATGAAAACATAGAGTAATTATACGTATCAGAATGATGATGTGTGTTTATATATATATATACCTGGAAGATCCCATGGATTGAACTTATAGATATTAACATCTGCAATTATGGAGACCTCGGGGCTTGAAGAAGAAGCTATTTTCTTCTCCAAGTAATAGACGATGAGCTCTTGGTCTGTAGGGTGAAATCTAAAGCCTGGTGGGAGGATAGGACTGGACATGTTGATTCTGTCCATTGTTTGATAACGATACCATTTTCCAAAGCTCTAGGTGTTATTTATAGTTGAGGATTCACAACAGTGGCGAATTATTCTTTGGAAAAATCATCATGACAGTCCATTAAAATTGTTTTTTTCTGATTGTATTTCACAAGGGTTTTTTTTTGAGTTTGGTGTAGTTTTTGCGTTTGCATGGTTATTCAACTTTTAGTAAAGCTTTATTTTAACAAGTATTACATCGGGCATATATATATATATATATATGTTAAGTGACCATTTCATCACAATAGTTTAAGTTGTTGTGTGAGACCAACTTAATTGGTTTTATATATTCACTAACACATCCCCTCAAGTGAAAGCTCTTTGGGCTTGAAATTTGTACAGACCCACTCTACCTTGTGCTGAATAATAGGCGGGTAGTAGGAGAGTCTTGTTTCATAAATTACAGGAGGTATCAGGTCATGTCCTCGTAATTCCATCGGAACTGGCCAGCTTCAAACTACGATAGATCTCTCAATTTATCAAGTCAAGAAATGTTCTAAAGGTCTAAGACGGAACATATATATAGTAAATGCGCATATTATTTCAATAGTAAGCTTCAGTTTTCATTTGTGTCCTGGGTTAACTAATAAGTAAGTCCTATTCAAACTCTCAAAACTCTTTTTGGTTACAGAATAATTGTATAGGGTTTAAAATCCTACACAAGGTCTCACTATATAGTTCGTGAAAAGAAAATCTTACACACACAACCTTTCACTAACATTACCTTATTAATTGAATATCAAAATTTTAGTTGGTATTAGAACTTCATACATAAATTAAGGTGAATGAAACATGCACAAATATAAGTATTGTTAAATCACAAAAAAAAACTACTGGATAGGTGCGTACAAATTTCAAAAGATTATATTAATCGTTAAATTCTCTTGAATGGATACGTGGAGAATTATGAATAATTGAAATTTTATTAAAAAAAGCATAGCTAAATTAGAATTTAGCTAATGTTTATTTTCTCTAATAATTAAGGATAAAGTTGCATACTATTAGATCTTTTCAAACTCTGCACCTTAGCAAGATTCTTGTGGTTTTTGTAGCAAGTCAACTAATTAATATAGATCGAAAGTAGTTTTGAATGGGGGATAGTTGCAGGATAATGCTGGATAGAAAAACAAACATTATACAGTTCAACAACGTTTAGAATAACTACAATATGTAACAAATTAAAACTTCTAACTTTTCATAATTCATGTGTTATAATTTGTTTGCTTAAAGGTAAAAATTCTTGGTGTGCATGCTATTTGAGGCTTCAGGATAAAGGAGAGGCCTTGTTTTCACCGTCCCCGTTTTCTAAACTTGGATACGAGACAAATGGGCCGGAGACACTAGCAATCGTTAGTCATTGGTTGCATGGCAAATGATTGATTGAAGCTAAATCCTTCATGTGAAACATGAACCGTACAAGATTATATCCTCGCTATCTTTCGTTTTATATATTGGATTGAAGGTAGGTTTTAACATGACTGTCCCAAGAGTTTGCAATATCGATATGGCTCTAATGACATTCACAGCCAACACTATAGGCCAACTTTGAGCTGCAATTGACTCTTATATATGGTCGAACCACACGAGCTCATTAACTTTTCTCTCAAACACTTCAAGTCTATGAAGAACATATATATATTTGTATACAAGTTTATGGCATTGCAACGTCTGAATAATAGGTTGCATATAAGAAACACAACCCTAAGTATATATAATTGCGTCAGTAATATTCCAGCTGTAAATGAGGCTTTCGTTTCTGTTAGGGCTGCCTTGGATTTACTATAAAATCCAATCAGTCCTGGATGGGATGGTCGGCAAGTGTGATGATAAGTAAGCCTACAATAATTTGTAGTTATGTTTGTCATCATTTTAATCATATTAAGCTATGTAACTTGATCCATATGCTCGTTATCAACTGCCGAATAAGTTGATCATTAACTCAAGGGGTGTGATTGAGTAGAAGGGACTCATCTATTTTTAACCAAAGGTCAAGGGTTCGATCGTTAGCTTTAGGTATGGAGCAGTCTTAAATCTTTGAGTCAGCTATCCCATCCTGTGAGGTTTCTAGAAACCAGCGAATAAATTAGCTAGGGGATTAGTCACTAACTTCGGTCTAAACCAAAAAAAAAAAGTTGATCATTAATTGTATTATGGAGTAACTTAATGCCTTATGCATTACCGTTGGATTAGATGTAATCTTTTAAGTTGCACTTTTGATGGGGCAATCTTTAATTTGAAGAGGATTTCTTGTTCTATTGCAAAACTAATTAATAATTAGAGATGATTTATTAGTAATAATACCCTTTAATTTCTTTCAATATATAGTATTTTAAAATGCCTTTCAAGTTTAAACTTTTAGATTTGTCAATGACATCCTAAATCAAATGGCCACTTAGTCTGGGCGTATCTTCTTCTGAAACATAGTTATTTACAGAATTAAAAAAGTAATACTTTAGAATTACTGAACCTAAGGCTATATATGCTTCCCTACTTTACTTGAGTACTGAAAGACCAATGGAAAAGAGTATTGAACATTTGGAAAGGAATTAAAGAAATGTGAAATATTCTGAATTCTGAATTCTTGTTCTTTTCATTTTCTATTTTTAGCATAAAACAAGGAAGTTAGCAGCCAAAAGTTGGAATCATTTGACCATTTCTAATTTTGTCTTTGATCGCTAGCTGGCTAATCTTAATAAATCCTCCACAAGATCGGCTGACATAAGCCTATCAGCATCTCAGGTCCCCGACACGACAATAGAAACTCTGAAATAAGAAACAAATTGCTATATCAGTTTCTGTTTTAAGTTCTATGCAATACAACATATGGTTGACATTAATATTTTAAGCGTCTATGTTACAGACCAATATGCATCGTTTCCTATGGTTAATTCTACAAACTGCATCCGGCTTCTCATAAAATTTCGAGCAGTATCTATCTGATGGGAAAAGAAAAAAAAAAGAATATAAACTTGTAATTAACATGACACTTATTAATATGGATATTAAGTTGACAATTTTGGTCTGACTTGGCTTCACTGGGTTGATTGGGTTTTTGGTTGATGTTGAACTTGTAAGATGATTTAAAGTCTGATTTGAATAGTTTAAACTCCTTTTTAAAAAATGATATTAATTTAGTTTAATTTCTTTAAATAATATTATTTTAATATGTTATTCAAAGTAATTTGATTAACTTAAATTGCGTAATTCAAATTTGACTAAATTTTAGACAGAATTTTAATTACTTATTTAAGAGGTAGCCTGGCCGATACATTATCATCCCTGACATGTATGTCACTTTTCTTTATTAGTTAGCCAATACAACAAAATTGACTTTTAGCTTTTTTTTTTGCAATGAATTGAAAATTCATCACCAAAAGTTTAGATTTTCAAGACTTTGTGAAGAATCCTCGCTAAAGGCATGTACTTGGTGATGATTTATGTAAATCGTCACAAAAGGCATAACCTTTTGCAACGGTTTAATTGTTTTGTCACCAAATGTCGAGTATTTTGCGACGATTAAATGATGGACTTTTGGCAACGAATTTGTTTAAATCGTGCCAAAAGTTAAAATAATTACAATTTTGAGCTAATGCATTCTAATAAGGACCGTTACAGATGAACCCAGGACTATTACCGAAGCTTTACGTTCTCCACATTGGAGGGTTGCGGCGTTTGAAGAATACAATGCTCTTGTCCGCAATGGCATATGAGATTTGGTTCCAGCTTCGGAGGCACGGAACATGGTTGGATGTATGTGAATTTTTCACACAAAGCACAAATCTAAGGGTTCAGTTGATTGATACAAGTCTAGGCTGGTAGCAAAGGGTTACATGTCAATGTCTCGGGGTTGATTTTCATGAAACTTTTTCACCAGTAATCAAACATCCCACAATAAAGGTTGTCCTCACTGTGGCGTTATCACAAGGTTGGTCTCTACATCAAATAGATGTCAACAATGCCTTTCTTTAGGGTCATCTCGAAGAAACAGTCTACATGAAACAACCTCCCGGCTTTGTTCATCTAGATCACCCATCTCATGTTTGCAAACTGAAGAAGGCTATCTATGGGTTGAGACAAGCCCTACGAGCATGGTACAATGAACTTCGGGGATTTCTAGTTCAGTATGGGTTCAAGACTAGTGATAGTGATTCATCTTTATTTGTTTATCATCATCAACAGGTCACCATGTACTTTGTTGTCTACATCGATGACCTCCTTCTCACAGGAAACTCCATAGCTCATCTTCGACAATTTATGAATGCCATCTCCACTAGATTTTCGTTAAAAAATCTGGGCACACCAAGCTACTTTCTGGGGATTGAAATTATTCAAAATAACAAAGGTCTATTTTCGTCTCAGCAAAGATACATCTACGATCTCCTTCACAAGTTCACTATGGATGATGCAAAACCATGTGCTACTCCACTCTGCACATCCACTGTTTTGAAGCTAGATGATGGTACTGCTAGTGTTGATGGAACACTTTACCGTAGCATTTCGGGGGCTCTTCAGTATGTTACCATTACTCGTCCTGACCTCTCTTATGCAGTCAACAAATGATCTCAGTTCATGCATAGACCTTCCAGCACTCACTTCAAACAACTGAAACGGACTCTACGGTATTTAAAACATACTCATGCCTATGGTCTTCAACTATGTGCCTTACAAAGTTTTTCATTAAGTGCGTATAGTGATGCTGATTGAGGAGGCAATGTTGACTCAAAAACATCCACCTCCGCCTATGTTATTTATCTGGGAACTAATCCCATTTCCTGGTATTCTAAGCTTCAGCGAACGGTTGCTCGCTCTTCCACAGAAGCAAAGTAGCGAGCTGTTGCAAACACTATTGCAGAAATTATGTGGCTTTGCAATTTACTTACTGAGCTACATGTTCGTCTCCCAGACATACCAACCATTTACTGTGACAATTTAGGAGCAACTTATGTCTCTTCAAACTCAATGTATCACTCACGGATGAAACACCTAGCACTTGACTATCACTTTGTTCGGGAACAAGTCCAGCAGGCTCAGCTTCAAGTTTCTCATATCTCCACTCATGATCAGGTTGCGGATGCACTCACCAAACCTCTCTCTCAGTTCAAGTTTGAGGATTTTAGACATAAGATAAAGGTCTCTCAGAGACACCTCATCTTATGGAGGCATGATAAGGATACTTGACTAGGATGTGTTTGAATGGTTCAAATATTATCCTAAGACTTAGTTTGTTATTAGTTTGTTGTTTTCTTAGTCAAACTTCTGTTGTAACAAATCCTAGACATCAGGATCTTCAGTTCAGATTTCCTTGCATTTATTTAGCTCTTGTATTTGATCACAACACAATACAAATCATCACATTCATTTCTGATAACAACTGAACCTCTTTACATTCAAACTCTATAAATTTGTTTAATTATATGAATTGATATACAAATGATTTTTTAATGATGTCTATTGTACATAGCACACCTCCATTTATACAAATATTTTATGAAAATAGAATGGAGCACCTAAAAATTGTAAAATATTTTCAAAGTTTTAAACACGTGGTAGGTAATTTAAATTTTGAAAAGTAATATTTTTAGATATAAAACGATAAAAATACATAAAATTTTAATGTTAATAGGATTAAAATATCAAAAATTTAAGTTGACTACTATTCTTAATATTTAATATTTATTAACAATAAAATAATAATTCATATAAATACTGAAATATGGTAAGTAATATAATATAATGATATATGGTAACTAATACAAAATTTTAATTAGAAGTTTAACAATTCTTATAGACAAAATAATAAATAAAGTTTTACACCTATTCCTTCAAAAAGAAAAGGAAAATTTTATTTTTTGGATTCCAAGTGACACGAGGCTCGGTAAATAAGGTAAAGGAGTTCTCAATGCTGGATTCTCAAGAAGGCTCCTTGTGTGTTCAAAGACATCAAGTAAAATAGCGAAAGATCTTCACTTAGGAGTTGGTTTATTGAAACTTTCTTCCAACATCTTCTTGGCTTTAACTAAATTAGCAGAAGATGCAGTGAATGATTCCCAAGATGCAGTATGGATCACTAAATTAGACGAACTACACGTACGATGTGTTTCTCCTAATAAACAAATAGTATAGAACTTAAATAGCTAATTAAGTCAAATGGTATAAGGAACCCAAGTTCAAATACATGCATACCTGATTGAACAAACATAGTTTTTGGAATCGACCACTGTTTCAAAATAACTGATTTCACTAATCCTGTATTAACCATCGAGACATTGCCATTGCCTCCATTTTCATCTATGTTCTCATGAAGATTTGAGAAAGCTTTATACAACACATATTATATACAATCAAACGTTTATCTTTGATATCTTCATAATAGAAAATGAGCTACAAATAACAAATAAAGAGAGGTAATTCGTATGATACTAAAAACCTTGAAGACGAAGATCAGCCATGTAAGGCAAGGGGTGATTAATGTTTGATGAGGAGATTTATTATGCATCGATTTGTTCTAATTAGGGAGAATTTTGTCACATTCCTCCCAATGGATCTTATTTCTATTATCAAAAATTAGTGGCCACGTCGACATTCCACAATGAATTAATGTTAACAGTTTTATTCTAAAAAATCAATTTAACATTAAATTCATTATGTTTAATTAAATTCTTTTAGTAATTAAATCCTATAAATTCTCAAGGGAGGAATGAACTAATCCAAAATTGAATGAAACTTTACTATATAATTCCTAGAAACAAAAAGAAAGATCATTCCTTTTAAGCGATGCTAAAAACAACATTCTCCTTATCAACTTGTTATTTATTATGATCAAAAACAACAAAGATCAAGTCCAACATTAGCCTTCAACCAATTCTCTTGTTCTTGATACACTTGATCCTATCGACAAATACTTAGGAAAAGTTTTTGTATATTGAACACGTAATATAAGAGCTTAAGTTACATATATAAGAACAAACTTGCAAAAAAGATAAGAGAAAAAGAAGCTTAGCTGAAGAATGTTGAGAGAGAGAGAGAAAGAGGAGGAAGATAGGCTAAGAGAACGGGCTAAAAGTTGAAAACATAATGAAGTACATAAACATCTCTTGCAAAAGTTAAATACTCTAACAAACCTTTCATGAAACAATTTGTAGGTTTTTCTCAAAGAAGCATGGAAAGTAGAAGAAAAATAACATCAACCTATACACAACCAATAAAGAAACTCAATTCACCATCTTCCAAACACAAACACAAACAAAACCCCATACATCATAAGCATAACACAAAACCTATATAAACTCCAAAATATAACATAATAACAAAGCACGACATAAGGAGGGTTTTTAAAAATAGAAAAGAAGAATATTGCCAACACAGGACACGATGCTTCTTCGATGGCGATGATCACAACATAAGAGACGACCACAAATAAGAGATGACGCATCTTTGATGGTGAACCAAGAGGAAATACGATGACTAACACAAAAGTGAAGAGAGCTTCATTTTGGTGTTAATAACCTAGTAGAAAACTTCTTTTGTTGTTAAACAAAATGACGTCATTTGTTATTAAACAAAACGACATCATTTTTTATTAATTCAGAAGATATGTTTAAGTAATGTTTATATAGATTGTTCGCATTTGAGTTATAGATATTCAATATAATAGCACTTAGTAGAAACAAAGGGAAGAAAGTGGCAAGTATTGAAGTTGTTCCTCCCCATAACAACCAGATCAATCAAATCCTAACTAGCAACAACAATTGACTTCATTCACCAATGAAGCCAGTCAATAACAACCTCCATCTGCCTCAACTAATACAGAGTGATCTATAGGTTTATCAATCTTTAATACCTACAAATTGACTTATGCTTAAATATATATTTACATGTTTAATGCATATTTTCTTATCATTATTCATTTGCTGTTAGATTCTAATATCAATGTCAGAAAAAAGAGACAGAGGTATAACTAAAGGTTGTGAGTTGCAACGAATAAATGTTACAATGAACAGCAAGTTGCTCTACATATTGATACATCGCAAGATCATCTTCTAGACAAGATTTAATCAGCAAAATTGTCTAACGAGTTGGGGGTAATTGCTAGAATTGAATTGCCTTACCTAAAGCATGCCAAGCAATTGAAGGAAGACAACTTACTAGAGAATGCTTTGGATAAAGTTTCGGTAAAATTTTAATTTATTTAATTATATGCAATATTGTTTTACTTATTTAAAGATTAATTTCATTTTTACTTCTTATTCATAGATAAAGTTGAATATTGTCAATCTCGACAACCCTAATGTTTCAAACTGTGTGAATTCACTGTTGAAATAAAGGAACAAGGATCGTCGTTATCAACTACATTAATATTACAATTCTTTTCATTCGGATGAAGAGTTAAGGAGACATGATCTCAAGTAGATGTCCCTAGAAAATTGGAGCAATATGTGTGATTGTTGGGCCTCTCCCAACATTTAAGTTTGTTTTTTTCTAATCACATTTGCTTTCATTAATCTTGTTACACTATTTAATAACTATTTCTTTTTTTTTTAAGAAAAATGAAAGAAAGCTAATGTGAACAGAGAAAAAATGAAAATTTCTCACAACTAAGGCTCCAAGTTTTTTGTTAACCTACGAAATGAATATGTAAGTTCTTTGTTTACAATATATGAGTAAAAAATATTGTTTATTGTGTCTTGTATTATTTTCCCGTAAAATAGAGTCAGAAGAAACTATGTAGAGAAGAGTGTGATATGATCACACTCTACAAGCTGACATATTATAAGTAAGGTGAAAGTTGGATATCTAAAAAAGCGCACAATAACTATGTAAGTATTAAAATTTTTTTAAATTTTAAGTTTATTTATTTATACAATACTAACTAATAATATTTGAATTGAATATTGGTTTTGTTTCTTAAATTTTAGAATAAGATTCAGGAGTTGTTGCAAAAATCAATGTCTGATAGAAATGAGCTAAATGTAGATGATATTTGCAACAAGATGCGTGGTGTATGATCCATATACATCAAAGGGCTTATGTTTTGCCCTAAGCCAACTGCTTAATCCTCATTAAGACCAGCATGCATTCAACGTCTTGAAAAGAAAAACAAGTTCCTTAAAAAACGTTATCCAAGTATGGAAATACATAAGAAAATTATTTGACCCGGATTATGCAAGCAATGAAGATGAAAGCAAGACTGAGTGATTAAACTAACCTTTGTATGTTTTTGTATATAAGTATTTTTGCAGTTGTGATTAAAATCTTGTATACGATCAAATTTAATGATATTCAATTTTTATATACAATGCTTCAAAATTTTAATTATTTTTGTTTTATATCTTTGTATACTAAATTAGAAAAAATTCTAAATATTATATATAATAATATAGATTAAAATGTCACAAATAATTATAATTAACATGGTATAACATCTAGATAAAATGTATATTAAAAAATTCACTACATTTTGCAAAACATAGCTAAAAACATTCTAAAATTTTTTAATACATTTATGAAAATATAGCTAAAAATAATTTGCTGCATTTTTTGAAATGTAGCCAAAAATTTTAGCTACTTTTTTGATGACGTAACTAATTATCTTTAGCTATGAAAAGTAAGCGTAGCAAAAAGGTATTGGCGAAGATTTTCCAAAACGTCTCCTGTATTTTTCGCTACGAAAATAAAGCGTAGGCAAAAATTATTTGCGACGATTAGGGGAGAAATATTGCCTATAGTTTTCTTTTTGGTCTCAGACCAGGGTATCTATCGACGGACTCAGTGACTAATCCCCTCGCTAGTTTGTAGGCACCTTACAGAGTGGGACAGCTGGCCTAAAGATTTAAGGCTGCTCTATACCCAAAGTCAAGGATCGAACCCCTGACCTTTGGTTAAGAATGGATGAATCCATTAACTATAGTTTTCTGCCACAGGAATTTGACGACATTTTTGGCGACGAATACAAAATCTTTGCTAATTCTTATTAGTGACAATTTTGTAATTTTTAGTGAAAAAATAAATTATGGCAAAAAGTCCTTTTTGTTGCAGCGAGAGGTAAGGTTAGAGCTATCAATCTTTGAGTTTTGCAGTCATTTCCTACAAAAAAAGAAAAGAAAAAAGATGTCGAACCAATTTAGAGGACACCAAGAAGTGATATGCCCCGTCGTCATTTTGTTTTCTTAATTAGTTGATCAAGTCCAAAACCCATCCATATTTATATTTAATCCATCTATACATGAAGTAGCAACAGAATGTTGCCTTCCGTGCAACATGCTCACCTGTTTGAAAGCGAAGCGGCTGACCCTAGAGAAACATGTAAATCCAAGAAAACCATACAATATTAAAGCCAAATGTCTTTGACTTTCCATATCAAAGCCTAATGTAGCTCTAAATCTCGTGGGCCCATTTCATGTCACTCAACGAAGCTCTAATCCTTCTTAGTATCATTTTTTTTTCCAATACAAAATTGTTGACAACTTGTACAAAGGTCCAATCACACAGAATGCTTGACATGTTAGAACATTACATGATCGGCATTCCATCTATAGTTTTACATAAAATTTATCAGAAAGTTGGAAGTAATGCACTTACTGTTTATACGACTATATAATTATCAAAATATGCAGCTCAAGAATCAACAAATAGAAAACACTCACGAACAAAACAATGGTTGCACATTGTTTTTGCAGAAACTGATTAGTGTTCGAGAAGATAGAGAGTGTTTCAACTCTCACCCAAGAGTTTTCAGAGACCATCCTACCTTAGTTGCCACAAATAAATGGAAACTATTTAAGGTCGGGACGGCTGTCTCAAGATCGCTGATCACTGAAACTATTGGTCAACATTATAAGACGGTCGGTGCAATTTAGCGGATATGTCTATACAAACTTCTTTTGCATATGGTGACAGCAGAAAGAGCTACCGCAGATCAATGCTCCTGCAAACGGAAATATTGGGATTTCCAAACCTTAATTTGTTATTCTTTTCACGGAATAGATAAAAATAAAAGTTGAACTTTTATGAGTAGAAGATGGCCTTTATCAATCGACTACATCTCATATTTCTTGCTTTTTCCTGTGGCTGCTATATTATCATTTTCCTTTTGGGAATGAGAAGAGTAAATATTCTTTGAGCCTGGCAGTGCTTACACTAGCCTTTTTGTTTCTTTTTGTGTTTGTTGTGCTTTTCCACTCTTTGTCCCTTCCTCTGTCAACATGTGTTGTTTTTTTTTTCCCTACAAACATCGAGTCCTGATTCGAAGGAGCTAATTTTTCAGATTTATAACAAGAAAAATAAGCAATTATACAACTACAAAGCTTTAACAACAGCAAAAATGAATATTTTCCGGATAAGTGCTTACATCAACTAAACCACAGGAGCTTTGTACATATAAGCAACACTTTTTTTTTTGGTTTTCCTCCATGCTGCTCTCATTCGATGCTTAACAAACTTATTACGATCAAGGTGCTAGATATTCAATGCTGTAGCTATTTACAAAATGACGCGGTAGTTTATGTGCGGTCTTGTGTGAAGGATCAGTGGATCACACACACGATGATAGACCACTTATTGAACAAACACGATTTATTGGTCCACGACTTTTAGTAAAAGCATTCCTAATGCCACTACTTAATTGATTAACGTCATAGTATATAGTCACCATAATAAAGAAAAAACAAAAGGGTGAAGGATTCGAGAGCATAGAGCGGAAATGAGTGACTAAGAAAAGGGGTTCCAGAAAGAGTCTGCCTTGTCCTCAAAATTGGTGGTAGATGAATCAAGTGCTTCATTTTGAGTTAATGGGAATTCTGCTTCCAAGTTCTCAGAAAATAGTCTGCTTTTGATGTGTTCCAGTGCATCTTTGAGTGGAGAAACAGGATTGAGAATGAAAGGACTCAAATCTGCAATTATTTGTCTGGACGGCTCTCCTTGGCAGGTCAAGTACATATCATCTTGTTCATGATCTATGTGTGCCTTTTTTCGAGGTAATTTAGGGTTTCCTTGGGACTGATCCGCCAAGAACCTGTTATACTTTTCGTTCTCTTTGTCTTGTGATATTGAACTACTGATGCTCAGGTTGCCACTGTGCTCTTTTCCTTGTTGCTGTAGGAAGTTTCTCTTGTGACGAACTTGGCATAGAACCCAATTATCCAACTGTACGTAAATTGCATTAACGTAAATGTAAATAAGAGGAGTAATCAAAGGAAATGAAAACATTGATGCTGGAGTTTTTCAATTTTCAATCCAAGTCCTATGTTTTGAGATATGAGATAGACTTCTTAATCTATTTGTTTGTTCGTTGAAAAGCAGAACATGCATTTATTTAACCTGCATTGACGTCCCCAGCGTTTGTGCAGGGCATGCATCAGGAAGAAGTCTATACTCGTGCATGATCCAATCAGTTTTAATACTTTTGGAAGGACGACCTTTGTAAAAGACGAGAGCCTTCTTCACACCAATACACTGTGATCCAACTGGGTCAAGAATGGGTTTATCAGTCCCGGTGGCTTTCCAGTAACCGCAACCTGCGGCTCTGTTTGCCCGGACACCATTTGGATACTTTCTATCCCTTGGAGAAAAGAAGTACCACTCGCTCTCCCCAAACAAAGCCTTGGCTGGTTAAAAAAGGCATAACTAGTACATCAGCAACACTGACACATATCAAGTAATCAACCTATCAATACGATAACACGTCTATCCAGTTAAAAAGACAAATAGAAACTCCATACCTGGCAGTTCCCATGGATTAAACTTGTAAAGATCGATATCAGCAATGATAGATACAAGAGAATGTGAGGGGTATGAAATCTTGTTCTTCAGATAAGATGCTATAAGCTCTTGATCTGTGGGATGGAACCTGAATCCTGGTGGGAGCTTAGGACTAAATACACTCATTAGTTCCATTGCTCAGCAGCTGAGAAACTCTTTAGCTTAATTGCCTTGTCAAATACAAAGCCACACTTATAGATAAGTTCAGAGGGGCTGAAGTGTGGGATCTCCACGCATGCTATAAGCTCTACTACACTTCTGCAAAGACTACGGAGTAATATTATGCACTTAACTTGCACATCCATCATAATACTACAAAAATGAGAATATGAGTACCCACCTTATACAAACTTTAACTCCATATATACTCCTATTACAGCTCATAATACCAAACCACCTAAACAACTATTTCCCACAGAATCATAGTCAGTTATACCAGACTTGGAAAGGGATATCTTTTCAGAAAGAATGCCTTTGTTTTTTCTTTCTTTTGTTGGTAACTTGTCAATTTCGCAGACAACCTGGATGGACAATACTATAGAGGAAATTCAAAGGCCTGCAGAAACTAATAGTTCGCGGTCAATTAAACTCGTGTGATTTGGGACTATATATGCAGACAAAAGGGCAGGGTGGCTACGTGTTTGCAAGCGATCCATCGAACTTGTGACCCCTTAGGTTGCATCTGCACACATGTGCACCAAATAAATTTCTAGGGCTAGCTGACAATATTTGAAAAGAGAGAAATAACGTGGTTTATATCGAAAGGAGTTGTGACCTGTTGCTGTTCCTCGTACAGGTAACGTACAAAATGCGTTGAATTTCTTGTACATTTACAGACACCAATTAAAACAATAGAAGAGAAAACAGTAGATAAGACAGTATTTGCTTTTCATATAAGTTGATATGCTGACAGCAGAACCTCTGGTTCTCTTGGGTTTTAGAAGAAAAGAAGATAAATGAGATGGGTTAAGATAAAGTTTTAAACAATACGTAACATTCTCGTACTTTTATTATTGCCTTTTAATTATTATAAATGTTATTTCATTTGGTGACTCGATTACCACGTTAATAAAACCAAATATGGGTTAACGGACGATCTAAATTTCAAAGCTTTCTAGCAACTCTTTTAAGGGATAGGAAAAATGGATCAACTTGTACCAGAGCATTATAAAATAATTAATGCAGAATTATAATTGGACTTGCTTTTAAATGCATTAATCACTCTCCAGTTTTCATGATGGCATGACATTACGGGATCAATGTTGATGCAGAATAGAGTAATTATCTTAGCAAACCAATGCTAGGGCAGTCCAAACTGCCATCAATGTAGATATCTGGGTGACCATGAAAAGGAATTCCACGTAGTCATTTATCTGACATAACAACACCAAGTTGATGAACATAGTTTGTCCTGTTTGTTGTTCTTTCCTCCTTGCACCTTCTAATCCACTTTTCTTTTCTTTTTTTCTCCTTACTATTTTACTAGAAATGTTATGACACTACCATGCAACTGATTAAGCATTGGGTTGGACTGATAACGGACAAAAAAGAGTCAGGGATGTTGTAGTATTTGGGTTAAACATCTAAAAGGAGGTAGACATCTCATTTCCCATGTAACTCTTCCCTGAAAAACTCATTCACAAAATTTTTTCTTTTTAAGCGTTGGAAATTCATAATTAGATTAATTTTATATCAGAACTATAAGAATGAAGTGAATTACATACAAAGATATGACCCATAATATAATGCCTTAAAATTATGAGTTAAAGATGATATTTTAAGTGTATATGAGTTCATTTGAACTTAAAAACCCTTTGTTAATATTAAAATTACGTTGGCAAAGTATAGAGATTGACTTGAACTTAGTCCAATTAATATTACAAGATAACTCTACTAGTTGTCTTAAATTGCTAATCTGAATTCACATACAACCAGAGATCTATAAGTTGAGCCCTCAAGGTCTTGAAATAAATTTCATACATCATAGAGGTATTTTAATTCCAGTGATATTTATCTTTATTTTTCTAAGGGTTAATTACTAAAAAAAGTTCAAACTTTCGTCAATTTTTTAATTACAACCCGAACTTTAAAAAGTAATAATAAAATGCCCAAATTTTCAATTTTTTTAAATTTTAATTCAAACTTTAAAAAGTGGCAATAAAATGTTCAAATGTTCAAATTTCTTCAATTCTAGCCTAACGTTATTTGTTATTCTCTCGATACTCTCGGCCCTTTGTTTTATATTTGTTTTTCTAATGGCTCAAACTACTCTCACATTACAACATACTGCACCAATAAGCTCTTCGTTTTTAGTTCGTTTTACTGATGCCCTTAATGTGAGGGCATCGACGCTACGTAATCTGAAAATCGAAGTGTGAGGACATCGAGAGAATAAACAAAAAATGAAGGAAAAAATTGAAATCAAAGCGTAAGGTTGTCGAGATTGTGTAATATGATTTAGGTCATTTTTAAACAAAGGTTGTCGAGATTGTGTAATATGATTTAGGTCATTTTTAAACAACGAAGTCATTTTAATTATGTGAATAAACGACTTCGTTTCATTAATCTTCATTTGTTGTGTTAATTTTGGCTAACGTATATCAATAGTTAAAGTTTTTGAAACACAAGGCAAGCCACGTCAGTAAATTTAATGGAAATATTAATGTCAGGCTAGAATTGAAAAAAAAAAGTATGAAAGTTTAAATATTTTATTGTCACTTTTTAAAGTTTGGGTTAAATTTGGAAAAAAATTAAAAATTTAGACATTTTATTGCTATTTTTTAAAGTTCAGGCTATAATTAAAAAATTAACGAAAGTTTGAGTTTTTTTTTAGTAATTAACCCTTTTTCTAACAATATTGATATAAAGACTTGTTTTCATTCAATTTCTAGATTATCTATTCATCTTTTAGTTATGATATTTTGTGTTTATTTGCTTTAGTATGCCTGTATGTATCACAATATTCATCGTGACCTAGACCTATATAAACTGTTAATATTAATCTCATAATAAAAAATAGATTTTTGAGCCTTTATTTTGGAAAATTATATATTTTCGTGAATGGGCAATATTTTTATTTCTGAAATAATGAATGCAAATTTTGTATCATTACAAACTAGATTTCGAGAGATCTCCAATAGTATATCATTAGTTA
>JANZXV010000002.1:29509064-29523550 GCA_027576455.1 Erythroxylum roigii
GAGGGTCTTGTTATCTTTAAAATGAGGTATGATATGTCCTGATCGGAGTTAGGAGTAAAAAGTTATGAGGGTCGGAAGTTGGCTGTTCACTATTCATTTGGTCATTTACTATTCATTTGGTTATTTCCGATTTTCCTCTTATAACTTTTGCAATTGACTTCCGATTTTCTCGATTTTCGAAGCCTTAGTTTTCTAAAAACAGTGTCCACCTTTGTAGACAAATTTGAGAGTTTTAGGAATTAAATTGAAATTATGGATTCAATCAAAGTGAAGTAATTGGTTAAACATTTTAGAACATGAGTCCGCACTTTGGTCTAAGAAGCCCCGATTAGGAATTGGACTCTCTTTTGGTCCCTAAGAAGATTTTTTATTTGAGAAAATTAAGATGAATTTTGCAAGATTTGTTCTGAGGACAGTTGGGTCTCGGATTCGGGATCCAACATTTAAAATGCTCTGATTTAGTTCGGTTTTTCTAAGAGGTTGGATATCCGGTAATGAGTTCCAACATTTTTCATTGGGAAGTCCCTCTATGAACTACTTAGAAATTCCAACTACCACGAAGAGGCTATCATATATAAAATGCTTACCACTTTTGGAATAGGTGGCATGGAGGATTGATAACCGGAATGTGAAGAACTTATCCTTCACTGGGGTCATTGGCTTATCTTCTTGATTTTAATTGAATTAGACATCTATTGGAGTGCTTATCTCCATCCACCCATAAAAATTGTTAAAGAAATTAAGAAAATGCTAAAAAAAAAACTTTCTATGGATAGGTAATAAGTTAGTTTCCTCTAAGGCCAAAATAAATTGGATTAAGATTTGCTTACCAAAAGAAGAGGGAGTTCTTAGAATTCACTTAATTAGATTGATGAACAAGTCACTTCTTACCAAATGTATATGGAAACTATTCTAGGACAAAGAATTCCTTTGGGTTCATTAGATTCATACAAAATTTTTGAAAGCATATGAATAGGAAAAAGAAAATTTCTTCTTACATGATAATTGACACTCTATAAGACCTCCTATAATCTTATGCTTGATTATATAGAATACAAAAATCTTCCTAACTGATTTTAAAGTAGAGGCCATTACTAGTGGCTTCACCTAAAGATGGCCTCTAGAACACTCAAGAGCACTCTCAACCATTAGAGATAATTTTCCCTCTTACACCTAGGTCCTTATAAAGGTAGCCAAATTGTTTGGACCATCATTCTTCTTAATGCTTCACTAATAAAATATACAAATGATAAGTTTATATTTTTTATGCTTATGACGACTGAATTTGCTTATAATTTAGCAATTCTATAATATGTTCTCTATGAATTATATGATTTTTATATTTGGTTCATTAAGTTACAGGTGATAATTGAAGGAAAGATTTTGAATTTGAGTTAACTTTCTCCATCATTTTCTGATTAAAGAGAAATTAGAGTCATTTTGAAGTTAATATAATGGGGAAAAAACCAAGTTTATAAAAGGCATTGAAGATGTCTAAAATTTGAGAAAATTAAAGAATGTAGAAATATTAATGAATCGATGTCGATGTGTTACTTATGACATTTCTCGAACTCTCAAGTGTTTCTACCTACAAAATTCCGAAAGCTAGCAAGAATTGGCGTGAGAGTTAGACAAAGATCAAACTTATGATGTAGAATTCGAGGATGTGCAAAAACCTAATTTCACTAAACTTGGGAGTCTCATATGTAATTATAGGTTATAAATAACATAATTACTTTTGGCAGCTACTTTTCACTAAATTTTTGTTTTAGATCTTCTTAGCATTAAGGAGAGCTTAGGAGCAAGATTGAAGGAAGATTAATCTCCACTTGGAAGCAATTGGTAACATCTCTTCTAGTTCTTTCTCCTTTACTTTCTTTTATAATAAGATTGTTTATTATTATTTGAATTTCATTATGTGTCATAACTACATCTCTAGAGGGGTTAGGGATGTAATTTATATGGTATATTTCAATTATTAATATATGATTAGTTATTGATTGGTTTGAATTTATTCTTTTTTATTTTGATTATCAAATTTATGTCTGGATATCATAGATTTGATCTTAGAAATTGTATAAACTAAAAGGAGAAATATAATTTATACACTAAGAAAATAAACATTCCATATTTAGAGGAAGAGATATCCTAGACTGTAGTAATAACTAATAGATTAACTATTTTTAATAAGTTTGATCAAGGTTAATTGTACATGTACGAGGTGGTAATACCTTAATTATATATACCTATGTGCCACAAGAGAGGGCATGAATACCTTAATTTTTATTTCAGCCATGAAAAATAGTCTTATTTGATAATTGAGATCCTTCATAAGGGAGCCCTAAAACTCTTGCATTTTATTATCTTGATTGTTTCTTAATAGTAAATCATCTTATTTTTGTTAGTTTAATAATTTTGTTACTTTTCCTATATTTGTTACTTTAATTCAATTGTGATGCTAGGGTTAGTAAAATTTAGTAATTATAGTCCTTATGGTATTGATACTTTGGAATACTCCATACATTCGATTATTTGCACTTGCAAGTTACATCAATCAAGATTTTGATGTTATTATCAAAGACTATTAAACTACTAGTTTGTGAATTCTAATTTTATTTTCAATCTTATCTTCGTCTATTTGTTTCAAGTATTTGATACAAGATAGGAGATTTAGAAGTGAAAACTTTGACAACCTACTTCAATTTGACTCTAAAATTGAGCAAATTATTAAATATAACAAAACCAGAAGAAGAGAAAAGATGGTTTTAAATCAAAGCAATGCTTTAATTAGCATAGAAGAGTTATATTCATTAAGGATTCATAAAGGGAGACATATAGATGCAAGTGACTACCGCAGTTCCCTCAATTATTTTGAGTCAAAGGGTAAGAAACTATTAAGTTAAAGTCCATCCCCAGTTGTTATCGATATTTATTGGATGACCTAGTAAAGATGCCATCATTTCCATAAAATCCTAGTAGCTATCAATTAAGGTGGATTTTTTTAGGAGTAGGTTCAAGTTTATAACACTTTTATACTTCAAATTTTTTCTTCACATTAGACCATCAAATAAGGATAAAAATTCAAAAATTTGCATAAAATTAGGGGAAGAGTTTAACAAAGCTTGGGAATTATACAAATCTTTACATAGCCAATACCCACAACATTAATACTATTTACATCTAGTTAATTCTTCATAAAAGCCTTACGCTCACATGTCAGACCTTAGTTGACATTATGTTAAGAGGGACAATTTCTATTAAAATTTTAAGGAGGTTAATGAGATTATCAAAACCTTGGTTGAAAAGTTGTCAAGTATGGTTATAAAGAGAAAGCCAAAAGCTTCTATTTATGAGGTTCGATCATCTTCAAACTCAGTATCACAAGTAGTTGATCTTTCAAATTAGATAAATATTTTTTTGAATCATGATGTAGGCAATAGGGAGGAGTGCTATTAGTATGGCACGTATGAGCATCCCTTCAATGCATGCATTAATGCAAAACTAGTCTCAAATTACTATAAAGATGCTAATGACATGGCTATCTTTAAAGGAAAATAAGCTGTCAAAATGACTCCTCTACTATTTACAATTTGGGATAAAAGATTACCCAAATTCCTCGTGAAAGGAGAAAGGAACAAGAAAGGATCTATAGGATCACTTAGTTTATAGTAACAACCTCAATTTCAATAGTCACCACCATTATAAAAACAAAAGGATAGAATAGATACTCAAACAATACATATCTTATATTATTGAAAAATTATATAACTCAGGGAAACTTCAATCTTAAGTTGAAAGAATTAAAATACATCCATTTATAAATTAGATGTCTAAATGAACTAGTTAGTCAAAATGGTGAGTGAAAGTTGTTAATGAAAGGTTCCTAGTAATACCAAGGTGAAAATTAGAGATCATTTTTTAGCTATCACACTTAGGATTCACAAAATATTTAATGTTCAAGCTGCTTAAAGAGAGAAAGTGTAAAAGTCAAAAAAAACTTAGAGAAAAAATGACCAAGTGAATATAAGCAAATTGGAGCCAATCTTAAGATAAAGCTAGAATCCTTTATCAAACCTTATGTTCCACCCATTTCATACCTTTAGAGGTCAAAAAAGAGCAATGACGAAAACAAATTGAAGAAATTCCTTTATATCTTCAAGAAGTTGCACCTTAATATACCATTCGTCAAACCAATAGCCCAATTTCCATCATATGAAAAGTTTTTAAAAGACATCATCTATAATTTAAAAAAACTTGAGAAGTATATTATGATATCTTGAACTGGGTAGTACAATTTGATCTTACAATATAAATTACCTTTGAAGTTAAATAATTAAGGGAGTTATGTTATTCTTTACCATTTTGGTGCTTTTAGTGTTTATAAATGCTTATGTAATTTAGCTGCAAGTATTAATCTTATATATTTATCTATTTTCAAGAAACTTAGAATAGGAGAACTCAAATTGATGAATGTGTCACTCTAACTAGTCAATAAGTCCTTTAGGTACCTAATTAAGATAGTGGAAGACCTACTAGTTAAAGTAGAAAAAAATAAGTTTTCCTACATATTTCTTGGAAATGGATATAGAGTATGATATTAGGGTTCCTATCATTTTAGGAAAATTGTTTGAGGCTACTAGAGGGGCATTAATTGAAGTGACTACTAAGGTAAGTTGACACTTGGAATAGATAAGAATAAGGTGGAGTTTAACATATTCAAAGTTGTAAAAGGACCTTTCCTTGATGACAACTGTTATAAGATAGATGTGATCGACTCTGTTGTGCATGAACACTTACCTAAAATTACATAAGACGATCCTTTGAAAGCATATATAGCTTTATAACTTGATGAAAAGAGGAGGATCCTAGTATGGTTTAGTGTGATTTTAGGTTAGAGGGAGAAGGCTATATAAGAGAAGGAAAGTTTAAATGCTTGCCATTTATCAAAAATGTACCTAAGCTTGAATTAAAGAAAATTCCCTCTCAATCGATTTATGCCCATGTAAGAGAAAACAATATTTATCATATTAATATATCCCTGTCTTTAATTCATGTGCAAGAAATAATCAAACTCATCTATTAGGAGATCCTAGATGAATGAAGAGCTTTTGTAGGAAGTTTAGTTAAAAGACTTCTAAAGAAGCACTTGTTGGGAGGTGACATAATGCTTTAACTTCAATATACGTTTATTTTAGTTTATTAGTCTTAGTTTTTTTACTCATTTTTTTATTTCTTTTATAGGTAATCTTTGACAAAATTTCTTAGATTTTACCTCACCAACCTTACTTGTTGGAGGAGATTTGTCTTCCTTAATTGTTTCTTGTGAGTGTTTTGTTGAGTAAGTTTTAATCTTATAAAATCCTCAATATTTTGCAAGTGTAGGGGTCATAAGCATAGTATATGGGGTGTCGATCCCATGAGGAATTAGTGAACTAATCGAATCCTAACTTGTTTAAGGCTTAAAACTGTAATTAAAATGAAAATAAAATTAAACATAAAATTAAGCAAATAAATATAGATAGATTGAAAATTGAAATTCTAAATTAATTCAACTAACCAATTCTGAGAAAAGAGAATTTATCATATCATCTAATGCTAACTTAATTACTTTTGAGTTAATTTGGTATCAATTATAGAATTTCTAAGGGTGGATTATTCTTTCTCAAGTTATAATCATTAAACCTTAAATCATAAACCTTAATTGAATCAAATTACTAAATTTGCAATCTCTTAATTAACAAAAACAGCCCACATTTCAATTAGATTTCAAGTACTTTAATAGACAATCGGGTCCTCACATGAGATCTCTCTTCGTATAAATTACTTATTTGATTGTTTGTGTGATCTATTAGATTGTTAACTCTCATTACCCAACCTAATCATTCTACTATCAATTCACTCTCTCGATTTGTTACCGAAGCATGCAAATACAACAAACAATCACAATACCCAACACATTATGCAACATCCCACTACTACAAGGTACATACCCAAAAATTCAAGAATATTCAAATACATATCCTATAATAATGGCATGTTAGAGCAAAAACAAATCCAACTTACACATGGCATCATCTAACATAATCAGAAGTCACTACATTTTAAAACCCATTGATTGCATTCATTCACAAATCTTACACTGTTTCCATCATATACATATTTACAAAACCTCTTATAGGTTCTTACAAACTACAAAATAAATGCTACAACACTTCTGGTGTCAGCTGGCAGACCTTTGAGCCATTTTTCTATCCAAAAGATTCCTTAAGTCCTAACTAAAGAGCTAGGTCTCCTGTCTCGTACCTAAAAAATCACATTGTAATTTTTGATGAGTTTTGCAAACTCAATGAGTGAACCATCATTGATGATTTCACCGGATTATAAACACACATCACATATATCACAAATATTCATTCAAAACATGTAATTATTATTCAAATACTCACATAATATGGCATATCATATGGTACAACTTTGAAAATAATTCAAAAATCTTCAGTCTTATATGAATGCTATATGAATGAGACTCACATTCGTTCTTAATGTTATGACTAAATGCCTATCACATACTTATACAAATATTGGCCTATAGGGCTTAGTCAGAACAGAATCATGGAGCATAGCTCTACTGGCAGAAACACATATCACGGAGCAAAGCTCTGCGTGGAAGTGCTTCAAACTGGCTACTCAAGTCACAACGCTTTTATCTAAGCATGCATTTTATGAAATGCATCAAATACTAAATATGTCATATATCACAATCTTATACAAATGCTCAAACAAAGTTTTCACAGTCATCGGACCTAAGTCTGGCATTCAACTTTCGTTGAGAATTCACATAGCATAATATAATCAGAATCATCAAACAAATCAGAACACTTCCAATATAGTCCCAAATATATACTCCTTGGACTTTAAGTACAGAATTCAGAAACAATCGCAACAGTTCAATAATTGGAAGTTTAACAAATCAAATTAAATCAATCCTAGGAAATTCATTTAGGTTGACTCATAGTACGCTCCAAGAAGCTATTGCCTGGATGGTTCGGCAATGTCTGACTAGCGTCCGATGTGCTCCTCTATAACATACACAACACATTCACAAATATCATATTTTTGCACAAATGTACAAGTGTTCTTTTATGCACATCAATGTATAGAAAGTGTAAGGCATCATACTTATATTGGCTCCTAAGTCTGGAAAGTCCTTATCCACTTTGACATTACTAATAGTCCATATAATGTAAAAATCTCCTAGATCATCTTGATTCTGTGGTAGTGCTGCCACTTCGTTGGAGTTTTCCTTGCTTGCTACTTCACTCTCCAACTGTTTCAGTTCCTTCTCTTTTATTGATTCCATAAGAGCGAGTCATGCTTTCAGTTTCTCTATTATATAAAGAACTTCATTCAATTCTGCTTCTTTTGATTTTCTTTACACTAGGATGGGGTATGGAATTGCAGGTCGATACTCCTTGATTTTCTGCAGTTTACCCATACGCTGCAGGAAACATTCGTTAGCCCTAGTCGTTTCTTCTTCCTTTTCTTCTTTAACTTGGTTTAGCTTCTCTTTATTGGTTCAGGTGATTACCATTATCCTTTCTTTCAGATATGTTTTAGTGCTGCTCGAAAAGCTCACTACACTTTGTGTCGACAATACATCTACTTATTGGCTCATTTGAACCTCTAAATTGTGACTAGAAGAGGCATGGTTCTTTGTTACTTGTTCAAATCTTCCTTCTAACCTCTAGTCAGCATCCTCCATGCTCTCAATCTTTTCAAATATTTTTTCTAACTTAGAGTCCATAAAATTGGTTTTTTCTTGTTGGAATCCAGGTGGCCCTTAAGGTCAGAATTGACCTCCTGCATTGTTTGACTAGGAAAAGTTTGGGTGATTCTTCCATCCTAGATTATATGTGTTTGAGTAGGGATTGTTCCCCCCTCCTCGACTAGACTAGGCTCCTATATAATTTAGTTGCTCTGGTTCATTATTTTTCATTAGAAAGCAATCGATGGTATCATGATTGTCTTATCCGTACAACTCATATTTATGTTGAATTGCTTTAACAAGAGCTGAAATAGAGGCTTTCATATTATTCAGTTGTTGAGTTAAGCTCTCAATTTTGGGCTTGCATTTAGGTTATTAGGTCAATAGCTATGGCTCCCTTTTGCTCTCGGAGGGTTATGTGTTATCTACTCCTGTCCATCATCTAAAGACAACTATTTCTTGCCATTTCCTTCAACAAATCCTCTTCTTCCTCAATCGTCTTCCTCATTAAAGATCCTCTAGATGTTGCAGCTATGCTGCCTCGTGTTGATGGAGTAACTCCCAAGTTGTGACTTTTACGGGACTTAGGGAATGATACCATGCCTTAGCTGGATCCCTTAATATAAAAGGAAAGAGACATCCCATGATATCAAAAAGTATCGCATATTTCGAGAAAATTAACTAAATAAGTGTTAGGATCCTCATTAATCAGCCTGTAGAATTGGACATTGGTTTGCAGCATGTTAAGTAAGGCATGCTTAATTTCAAAAGAAGCTACTTGAATAAATGGTCGAGTCATGCTATGATTTGCAACATTGAATCCAGGTCTCATGAAATCCATAAGGGTTCAAGGTTGGTTTCCTTTATTTCCTCCTTGATTGAATTCTTAATGAAATTCTTCCGCCATTGGTTCTTTAATTTCTTCTTAGCATCTTGCTCGTCGAATTGTTCATTCCAAATGAGTGATGTTAAATGCTAAGGTTTTGGCGATCCAACTTGAACTCCTAGTAACTCCCTAGCAACAGTGCCAAAAGTTTATTGAGCAAGTTTTAATCTCATAAAACCTCAATATTTCACAAACGCACAGGTCGTAAGTGTAGTATATGAGGTGTCGATCTCACGAGGAATTAGTGACCTAATCAAATCCTAACTTGTCTAAAGCCTAAAAGTGTAATTAAAATGAAAATAAAAATGAGCATAAATTAAGCAATTAAATATGGATATATTGAAATTGAAATTCTAAATTAATGCAAGGAAATAAAAATTGAGCACAAGCAATTAACAATTGAAAATTCACACAAGGAAGACTAACCAATTATGAGAAAAGGGGATTTATCCTATCATTTAATGTTAATTAATTTTGAGTTAATTCGGTATTGGTCCTAGAATTTCGAAGGGTCAATTACTCTCTCTCAAGTTCTAATCATTAAACCCTAAATTATAAACCCTAATTGAATCAAATTACTAAATTTGCAATCTCTCAATTAAGAAAAGCAACCCACATTTCAATTAGATCTTAAGTACTCTAACAGACAATAAGGTCTTCACACGAGATCTCTCTTTGTATAAATTACCAATTTGATTGTTTGTGTGATCTGTTAGATTGTTTTTTTGGTAAATCATCTGTTAGATTGTTAACTCTCATTACCCAACTTAATCATTTTGCTATCGGTTCACTCTCTCGATTTGTTATTGAAGCATGCAAATATGACAAACAATCATAATACCTAACATATTAACATCAAAAGCAATCAAATTAACATTGAATCAAGATCAAATGTAACACCCACATACCCCCTAGGAAGATATACAAATGCCACACAAAACATAACTAAAACCTACCAAACATTCCAAAGCATTTCTAAAACTCAAGCAAACATACAAACATTCCAAAGCATTTCCAGAACTCAAGCAAATATACATTTCATTTCATCAGATGTTGTTTTTAAACAAAACATATCATACATATTGTGTTGGATCCGGGGGAAACAGGCCCAGCCATAACCCCCTGCAACCCCCATAATTGGGTACTGTCCTCTTTGGTCTGGGAATCCCTCTCCAGGATTCGAACACAAGACCTCAAGGTTTTATAGCTTCCACATGCTCGCCTCTTACCATTGAGCTAAATGTGGGCCTGTTTCCCCTGGATCCTGGGTTGCGGGGGCTTATGGCTGGGCCTGTTTCCCCCGGACCCAACACTATATCTAAAAGGTTAGGGAATTATAAAACAATTTTCTTATCTTTGCAAAGAGATTACAATTAACCATTAAATGTTTAGTAGCTTACATATCTACCTGAGTTCACATCTTTATCTTCAACTGAAGTTAATTAAGGCCATTGAAAGAATTATTAAGAACTTCATATGGACTTTTTATGATAGAAATGACTTAACTAAAGATAAGATCAAATGGTTAGAGATATATTGAATAAAGAAAACGGTGATATTGGAATCAACTAATTCAAAACTAAGAATAAATTGTTGTTTATAAAGAGGATATGGAAGTTATTGATAGACCAAGATTCCCTTTGATTTCAGTGGGTTCACATACTATTCTTAAAAGAGAAAAGCTTATAGATAGCTAAAATTAAGAATTATAACTTATAGTTTTTAAAGCAAATAATGCATATGAAGAACATTACAATTCCTAACATTAATAGCATCATAGGAAATGGAAATGAGTATATGGTATATGGTTCTGGTTTGATAACTGACACCTACTAGGTCCCCTTTACTTACTTCCTAACTCTATGACACTAATGACTAGCCTACCAAAGCATAGTAGAGCTAGAACTACAATTAAGGACTAAAGAGAACACTTGAAGTTGGACTCCAACCAACACTTAAAAATTCTCTTTAATGATGAGTAGTTTAACATATTATAACCCAATATAAAGAATAAGGGTAAAGTTATATCTAGAGATTTCACCAACAAAACATGTATGTAACTATTCATAAACAGTCATTCAAAAATTACTCGACACAAGTTGGTATGATTCCCAGTAATCATCCAAAAGTAGCCTTCATTTTGTGGTTGGCAATAAAGCAAAGGCTAAAAACCAAAGATAAATCCAACTTTATCTCCTCCGTCAATCTAACTTTGTTCCTTTGGAATTCAGATAGAGACTCATATCCACTTATTCTTTAACTATCAATTTACTTATTAGGTATGGTACAAGCTCCAATCCCTTGGCAATATGCACTTTAATGAAATTAATTGAATTAACATAGTGGAATAGTTTCAAAAAAAGCATAATCACATTAAAGGAGAAAACATCTTCTTCATCTTTTAGTTACTCTATTTACATCATTTAGAATGAAAAGAATAGCATAATTTTCAAGATTGAATAAATATACATAATTACTTATATTAAAGGCTACTCAAATAGAATAAAGAGATATTGCTAACTAAAGAAACAACCATTTTAATAAGCAAATGTCTACAACTGGTTTTCATACCATACATAAAGTATTCATATTTCATATTAATTCCCTACTTTTTAATAGATACAATACTTTAATTATGGATTATAATCATATATTTTGTGTTTTATATAGTAAAATGGAGATTTAGATTAAGATGTGCTTGAAAGTCGAAATTTAGCAAATGAAGGAACAAAGATCCAAAGTTTGTAAAAGAACAAAAGTCGATAGGAAAATAATTTCAGAAGTGATATGAGTATAAGGCCTGCCATCTCACCACCAAATGTGTAGGAGGTGTATCAGCCATGCTTAACTTTTTCAACAGAAGTTTCACTTACTATTTTTATTAATCTTTTTATTAATCTTTACTTTTGTTGAAATTGTTGAGTACTGATTTTGATACATTGAGGATAATGCTTGAAATAAGTATATGTGGGAGGGCAGTTTAGTGTTTTAATATTTTCTTATGATTTGCTCTTGTTTTATATATGCTTTTGTGATTTTGGCTAAATTTTTATTAAGATTTCTTTTGTTTTTGATTATCAACTTATCTCTTTAGAGGTCTCCATTATTTTGAAATTTGTCTTAAAATTATTCAATTTTCCATGAATAATTAATTTAGATTGAAATTTAATAGGGAAATTAGCATGACTAATTAAGTCATCACCTACTAAACATTGAGGAATTATCTTTTATGTTTGATTTAAATGAAAAGTGCAAAAGTATCCAATACATATTAACTGACATTGTAAGCTTTTGAGCCTTTAAGCATTCATTATTTTACACTCCATTTTCTAAATTGAGTGATTGTCATATAATTTTATTGTTTTAGAACTTGTTTTATTATATATATGAAGACTATATTGTTAGACTAGATGCATCTAAATGATAAAGGCATGTCGATTAACCATTTTTAATTTTTCAATAATCCACCTAGGCTATATTCTTCCTTACTCAAAAAGATATTTCCAAATCTAATAAAAACAGTGACAAGAAGGAAATTATTGAGACCTCTTATAAGGTTAAGATAAACATTCCTTTAATTAATTCAATAAAACAAGTACCTTGCTATACAAAATTTCTCAAAGAAAGATGCACCAATAAAGGTAAATTGAAAGGTAATGAATAGGTGAGTATAAAGGAGAATGTGTTAGTAATTTCCTAAAGGAAATTGCCACTAAATACAAAGATCTAGGTATATTCACTATCCCAGTATGATTGTAAATGTTAAATTTAATAAAGCCATGCGTGATTTGTGTGTTTCAATTACTTTTTTCCTTTTTCTATTTACAAATCTTTGAATTTTGGTCCACTAAAAGTGATAGGTGTGGTCACCCAACTTGCTGATAGATCATTGTGTACCCTATATGGGTCTTAGAGGATATTTTCTTTCGTTTATATGCCTGCCATGAATGAATGTAATTCTTCTAACTCCATATATTTTTTGCAAGGAAGGTCATTCTTAAAGACATCTAAAATGAAGATTAATGAGCATGGTGGTGCACTCATCATAGAATTTGATGGAGAAATCATTAAATTTAATATATATAATGACATGAGATACCCTAGTGATGTACCATCTGTCTCTATTATAGATGTTCTTGTTCCTTCACTGTAGGAGTTGATTATGTTAAATGATGAGAACAATCTAAAGGTCACACTTGAGAACAACCTCATGATGAAATTTTTATAAAATTTTGAGAAAGATTTTATTATTCGCTTTGATATTCAAGATGCGATCTTCAAGCTAAAACCACTTAAACATGTAAGTTATATTGTTTTCAATGTTGAATTAGTATAATCTCATGAAAAACTTCTTCCTTCTATTTACTAGCATAAAAATTGGAATTGAAACCATTGCTCAGTCATTTAAACTATGTTTTTTTAGAGATAGTGAAACCTTTTATGTGATAATATCAAACAAATGCATAAATTTAGAGGAGGAAAAGTTAAGTGGTGTGATTAGAAAATGTAATGAGGCTATAGGTTGGAATATATTTGATATTTAAAGGATTGATATATGTATAGAATATTAATGGAAGGAGACCGAAAAACTTTGAGTGACACTTAGTGCAAATTAAGTCTACCCATGATAAAAGTAGAGAAAAAAGAGATTTGGAAACTTTTTAATGCAGGTATGATCCACTTAATCTTTGATAGGAAATGGGTAAATCCTATTCATTTCATTCCAAAGAAATCAAGTATAAATGTGATCAAGGATGATAATGGTGAGATAATTCCCACTTGTGTTCAAAATAGATAAAGGGTTTGTATGTATTATAGGAAGTAAAATGTTGCAACTACAAAAGAACATCTTCTACTTCCATTTATAGATCAAATGTTAGTTGCTGTCAATTTTGTTAACTTGATGGTTATTCAGGTGTACATGCCAATTTGGTACTTTTCCTCATTATCAAATACCATTTAGACTTTGTAATGCACCTTCCATCTTCCAAATATGTATGGTATTTTGTTGGATTTTGTGGAGTGATTCATTAAATTATTCATGGATGGTTTCACTATCTATAGTGATTCTTTTGATGAATTTTTGGCTAATTTAACCATGGTGCTTAAAAGATGCATAGAGAAAAATCTTGCTCTTAATTATGTAAAATGCACTTTATGATTAATCAAGGTATTATTTTAGGATATATTGTATCCCTTAGAAGTACAACAACAACAACACCCAGTAGAAATCATACTGATATGAGGGGGTTTGGGGAGGTCCAATGGTATGCAGCCTTGCCCCTAACTAGTAAAGAGGTTGTTTCCAAATGACCCACTTGAAAAGAAAGAAAGTGAGAGAGAGAGACAACTAGAGAGAGATAAAATAATAATAAGAAAAAGATTAGTAGTAGTAATTGTTGGGACCCGTTTCCGAATCCCAACCTCGAAGCACAAACCTAATGAAATCAAGCAAACAAATCAAATCCGAAGCGAAATCGAATCGGAAACAAATCCGATTCGGAAACACAAGGCGAAAGAAATGGAAAACGAATCGAATTCGATACGAGCTGAACAAATGTGTCCGACAACCGTGAACGAATATCTTAGCAAAGTGTCGCGTTGGAAACCTTATAGCCGCTAACAATCCGAAATCTGGTCTACATTTTTTTTTCAATCCTCTCGTATTCATTCTAATCAATCTTATACAATTCGAACAGTAAAATACAATTTCCCTTTTGGAAATTTATCCTCAATCAACACAGATTTCCTACATAACCGATCACATCTCATAATTCGACAGTTTAATCACACTCTAATTATTATACTCTTTATACAAATTTTATCGAAAATCCG
>JANZXV010000002.1:29548706-29564365 GCA_027576455.1 Erythroxylum roigii
GTTCATAAAGTTTGAAAATGTATTTTGTTTCCTTTGTTTGGACTTGTAAATATTCTTTGGGTTTCTGTTCTGAGATTGACGATATGTAAATATATGTGTGTGGGTTTGAGTTACTAAATAAAATAAATATCAGTGTGGTGTTTGGTTTTGTTTGTTCTGTCTTGGGTGGCATCCATGTATCCTCCCGGGGGGTATTTGGGTGTTACAATATCCTTGTGCTCCTCAAGGATGCAAGCAATCTCCTTAAGCAATTCTTTGTCTAGATAACTGGAAATTTCCAACAATACCTTTTGAAACTCCCTGACATATTCTTAAATGGTTTTCGATGTGTGAGCCTTCTTAACGTAGCTTAGGCTTCCTTCTCTACATTCTCAGGGTAAAACTGCTTTTTCAACTCCTTCATAAAGTCATCCCATATGCTCATGGGGTAGGTCCCATTCTTAATATCATTGTATCTTCTCCTCCACCACACCATAGACGTGTCTACAAGGTAAAGGGAAGCACTATCTATCATCTTGGCATGATCCGTAATACCAAGTGCCTTGAAGTATTGCTTTATACTCCAAAGGAAGTTGTCGATAGCTTTTGCATCCCTTGCTCCTCCAAAGGCCTTAGGCTTCGAGACCTTAACTTTGGCATAAGTGATGGACGCAACAGGTGTCACAACTCCTTGTGTCACCGCCTTCTTACACAAGCTTCAATCTCCCTTTACTTCCTTTAACTCGGCAGTCAAACTAGGAAGTGCTTCCTCAAGCATAATAATTTTAGCAACAAGAGAATTTTCTAAGGAACTTAATTTTTTGGAAGCATTCGAGGCAATGATATTGACGGCCCCATTCATCTTTTCCTGGAGTAGAAATTGCTCCTTCTCCAGCTTCTCTACTCTTTGGTCCCAATCATCGATCCTCTCCCAATCTTCCCTTCCGATGATCTCCGACTTTGAGAGCCTAGCTATTACTTCAGCCATGACGTCCGTTATAGTAGACTTGTGTCTCTTTCCCTTATTGGTAGGAGGAACCCTCTCGACCTCCCTCCCTTCATGGGTAGTTAATTTGCTCGAGTGGCCACCTTGATGATACCCAAAAGATCTCAAACAATTCTATGATGCCACTTGTAACGAGCATAGACTTTCACCAACACTCGTTTAGCACTTAAGTGTGCTTTCGTTCCTAAGTCAAGCTTCTACATGAAACACTTTGCTAAAGAGAAAAAGGAATGTGTGAGAATGTAAAGATACTTCTATTAAAGAACTCTCTCAAGAAAGCTACAATGCTTATAATGCTCTCTATGGTCTTTTATATTCAATGTTACAAATAAGGCAACCCTAAGGGGTATATACACTATTTCCTACCTAGAATGGATGGTTAAAGTCTACTTGATCTAATGGTCTACAATGACCTTCTAGAATTCTCTACACTACTCTACATGTTTCATGTACAATATATACCTATTTACAAAATTCACAAGCTTTTATAAACTTTCATAATGTTCCACATTGTTCTATAAGCTTCCATAGGCTTTTACCAAGTTCTAGAAGCTTCCAAAGTTTTTCAGAAGCTTTTACCATGCTCCAGAAGCTTCTAGGGTCTTCCATAAGCTTCCAGGGTATTCCATAAGATTCAAACATGATCTAGAAGACTTCTTTGGACCGAACCTCATCTTGTGGGCTTTAAAACATGTGAGACGTGACATAAGGAATGAGTTGAAATTGATGCCTGCATAGGCAAATCATATTTGAGAATTCTTCGTCTTACCTTTTGTCAAACAGGCTATAATTTGTAAGTGGGTTTACAAAATTAATCATAAAGCAATTAGATTTATAGGATAGGAAATTAATAAGGAAGTCATGAATTATAAATAGTTAGAGTATTTAAAACTATAATTCGTTAGCTAAGAGTTAGTTATAACTTATCAGTTAGTTGATAATTAAATTCAATTGATTTCGCAGTTGAACTAGTTAGTCCAATTAGCTTATTTATGTTAGCTTCAATTTTCTTTTATTCTCTTCTCTACTTTTAATTGTCAACAAAGGATCTCATTCTCTTTAGAAAAAGTTACATATTTCGAGTCCCATTATTAGTCTTCAATATGGTAGCACATGTACATTGAAATAACCCTATTGATAAAGTTTTTCCAAAAACTTTTTTAAAAAATATGAAAATACCCCCTAAACATATCTTTTTTTAACTTGAAAAAATAACCAGTTTGAATTTTAAAAGGTTTAGAATAATATTTCCTATTGAACTAAACAATTTTTTATTTTCAATTTGACTTATTTCTTGTTAAGCTATTAAGGTAAAGAAATTGAAGTATCAGATAGATTAACTTTTTTTTCATGGACTAACATTAGACCCTTAAGTCCTAATTGTAAAATTGTGCAAGCATTGGTAAGCCTTGACCAATTTTTGATACTCAAGACAATTAAATAGGGCAAAGACTTACTAGTAGGTAAGGAAAATGAGTATTGTCAATGAGTTGGCATACGTTGATACATATTGGTAGAAATCTTCAATGATATGCAAGATTCGAATGTGAGATCAAAAGATAACTTAAGATTGATCTTGGGTTGAAGGTTAGCTATATCACATGCATGAATGAGACATGTGAGAGCTGTAAGGACTTAATATGTGCTCAAATAAACAGACCATAACTAATAGACTTAAAATGGGTAAGCATTAGATCAGACCAATGTGTTGTAAAAGGCTTTGGGCTTGGATGACTCTTCATTAATGGATAGAGATTAAGTAGAGATCTTAGAAGATGTAGCGGATAAGATCACAGTAGATATACATCAACTCGAAAAGATAAAGGCAATAGGAGGATCATCTAAAGATAGTGGACTTATCTTGTTTATTGTGATGTAGCTAAATCCTATCAAATAGAGTACTATTTGAATGGGAATGTCATCTTGATATAATCTGATAAGAATAAAGGTCTAGGTAGTTTAGTTAAATTAAGATTCTAAATTGTAATGGCAGAGATGTCTATAAATAGCTTATCTGAGCATTGCTTTCAGGAACAGAGATAGAGGAGAAGTAAGCATATTAACAAAAAGCATTCCTTTGTATACTTTTAGGGAAGTAATAAAGGTTGATTTTTACCGCAACTCTTTTATGTTTATTGTTTCCGTTAATTATTTATTTTTTACTTAGCACTCTTGAAAGAGCGTGAGAGTTAAATACTATAAGGGTCATAAGGTGTTTGAAAACAAAATTTTGTTAGTCAACAATTACGTGAGAAGACTGAGTTTTGCTTAAGCAAATCTAAGCGAGATTGCCATGCAAAAGAATAGATGTGACTTCAGTATAAGTTTGGGGGAAAATCCTTGTAACAGCTAGCATAGTTAGTAAGGAAGACAGTTCTCGTTAGTTACTTATCTATTAGTTTTGATTATTTAAACAATAATTAATGTTCTAAAATTATAAATTAAACTAGTAAGATAAGAGGTTTAAAAGTTTAGAGGTTCAACTAATATTAGACTATCATAAAACCAATATATAATAAAGATTGAACAAAATTCAAGAACTTAAAATATGATTGAAGAAGGAGAGTTTTTTCCAATTATAAAAATTGGAGTTTAGTTAAAGAAGGAGACTCTCAAATGAAAATCAAATAGTTTATGATGATTTATAAAATTGGTTAATTTACTAATTAATGAATCAATCAATTTTAATAATAAAGAATCTTAAGATAATTGAACTAACAAATTAAGCAATTCAAAATTTTTATAATTGAATCAATCACTGGTTAATTTACTAATTAACAAATCGATCAATTTTTAGTAATAAGATAAATTGAACTAACAAATTAAACAATTCAAAATTTTTATGGTTGAATCAGTCACTGGTTAATTTACTAATTAACAAATTGATCAATTTTTAATAATAAAGATTATTAAGATAACTGAAGTGACAAATTAAACAATCTAAAATTTTTATGGATGAATAACTTAAAATTAATTTAATTTTTATCATTAATAATAATTCAAGAGTTAAATAATGAATACTAGGTCTAGTTAGAGGAGTGCGCTTTTATGCATAAGAGCAACAATTTTGCAAAAATGATTTTGGTATAAAACGAAATTCCAATTTGATATCTAATATCCATTAGTTTTGGGGTTATAAGGTCAAATACAGCACAAGGACACCCATTCCTCTCTTTCTAAGGCCATTCGTCATCTGATGTCCAAAAAGTAGTATTTTCTTTCTCACACAGTGATTTTTGGGGCTGGGAAACAAGTCAACAGCACAGCATGTTACTTCTACAGCCCAAGACATGAAGTGTGGAACCCACAGATTGCCATACGAAAATCTGAAAGACGAGAAAAGAACCGAGTCCCGAGTCCCGAGCTCCGATTCAATAATTGCGGTCGGTGATGTTTTTCCTCAATTTCTGAAGATCAAACAGAACATGAAAAAGGGGATGTCTTTTGCGGCCCTGACATAAATCTCGTGAAGCGCATTTGCTTCTTAACGTATAAATGGCTCTGACAGTCAGAAAAATTAAACTCAACATTGCGGAAGGCTCCTGGAAATTAAGAAAGGTCATAATATAATATATGTAATTTTTAAATATTTTTATAAAAAATATTTTTGCAACTTAAATTTATAAGTTTATGGTAAATTTCTTCTAAACATAAAATTCGTAAACACATATCAACATCTAATATGCAGTTTATACAAAGCCAACTATATGTTAAATAGCAATCCCAGAAACTATTCTTCTATGATTTTCATGGTGCGGTGATCAATACAAAAGTTAGATGGGTTACATCAAGATCCAAAGTAAAGATTACGTGATCTACACCCTCTCATGGACCTTTAGTATCTTCTGTAATTCCAAATCGAAACTACCCAAAAGAAAAACGCTAAGCTATTCCCATGACAATTTCACAGATAAAGAACCCTGCAAAGTCTCACTAAGAAACGCAAAACGGGAACTGGAATCAGAGAATTAATAAAGAACTACTGTAGTCATAGCCACAAAGCTCCGGCATCTTTCAAGATGGGGACCAATTCACCTGAGATATGAGTAGCCATGACCCTATCCAATCCACCAAAGAACTTGCCACCCACAAAAACCACCGGAAATTGCACGTGACTAGCCATTTCCTCTTCCTTATCACATTTGTTATCAACCTTCCGCAACTCACCCGACAAAATACCTTCCTCTTTCTCATCGACCTCGAACACCATAGGATTAACTCCGAGATCAAGTAACAACTTTTTCACGACGTGGCACATGCAACAGCCACGTCTTCCAAAAACTATAACCGAATTCTTCGACACCAAGTTCTGAATATAGTTTTCTCCGGTGGGTGAGAGGGCATTGGCTGCGCCACTGTCGGGACCGCCTCGGCGGGGGAGCTGCCGATTGCCGGCAGTTGTTACCGGGTGGTACGTTCTAAACGGTATTGCTTCTTGCATTATACGGAAACACGGTGTGAAGGTTTTTGATTGTGAAGTTTCAATTGTATGGGATCAGGAGATTATATTGAGGGAGATCTGTGAAGACTCCAACGTCAACGCGAGTTACGCATTGTTTTACGTCACTGGGAGTGTGGGTGACGTCGTTCGATGTCACCGCTTAGTGGACGGATAACTATCTCCCGTTAGTCATGGACCCCTTGGGGTCCAGTCCGAAACTACAACAGTGACAAATTTCTTGTCGTTGAGTATGCTACGCATGTTGATTAAAAATTTTGAGGAAAATTATAATTATAAAAAGTATATTAAAATATAATTATCAATACATTGGAAAAGCAAATGACACGAGATAAGTGGATGACGGATGTGACGTCACTTTCCTGCTACCAAACAAGTTTGGATACAACATACAAGTTCATGGTAGTTGATTAGTTGTGGTCGTCCTGTAGTATATTCGTTGGTGTCTATCTTCAACAATTGCATTGTCTTCCATTAAAACAAAATAGCCGTTTCGGTTAAGTATGTTGTCGATGGTTTACAGGTTGCTTAGCCATTCGGTTAACTATGTTGTCGATAGTTTACAGGTTACTTTTTTTTATAGGTACGAAATTTATAAATTATTATGTTATATTTCCAATTCAATTAATTCAACAGAGATAAAGCAGCCTGCAAAGCCGTTCAAAGGACGGTGATCCGTGTACACGTCATGAAAGAGACAAAAACAACCATCCCACTTGACGTCACTTGATCATCTTGCTCGGACTCCGAACCTCACGCTTTCGACTCTGAATCGCAACGTGGCCGTTAGGTAAAAATCGTGGCCGTCGCCAACGTGGCATACAATTGGGACTTAACCTTATCGCATCATTTTCAGGCCACGCGTAGAGTAAGACTCCGTCAACTCTTCCCGCTATCTGATCTTGCATGATCTCAGGAGGACAGCTGGGACCCAATGATGAAAGGTGACGTGGGCTGTTATGCCCTTTAATTATTATTTTTATCTTTTCCGCGTTTTGTAGGCAAGCCGAAAAATGGGAATTTTTCGTTAAGAAATTACACGCCTTTTTAAAGACACACAGAAAGACAAAAGCACATGTTTTAATGACAGTTGCAAGTGCCATCCGATCTTCTATTCCCTTTATTTTATTTTAACCCTTTTTCTTCAATACATCCTTGTTTTATGTACAATTAGGATAAAATAGGATTAAAGCAGGTTATAAAAACACAGAGAATCTAAACCCTTCAAATGAGACACTTCATGATTGACCCATGGATTCCATGTATTATGTTATCATGTTTAAAACAATTTTAAAGAGGGTTTAAAAAATTTGGTGGTGTTTCAAAATATTTTTATTTTTATAATTTTAGTTTTTATAAAATCATAATAATTTTTATGAAATATTTTTAGTGTATATATTATCTTTAACAAGTGTACAAATTTTCAAATTAAAAATAAAGATTTTAACATATTTAATTTCTCTAATTAATTGAAATATATATTTTAAACAGGGTGTGATATCTAAAATAAAGATAAGAGTTATGATATATTTAATATTTTATCATAATATTTCATATAATTTACTTTCATAAAATATATGTCATGTTATATTTGTTAGAAAACTCACAAATGGAACCACCTTATTTTAGAAAAAGGCATAGTATAAAGTTAGTTATATACAAAATAAACATCATATTTCATTGCGTTAAAGATTTTGGATTGAGATTTGATGTTCTAACAGCATATAAGAACAATCGGACATAATCCAACTTCTCTCTAAGCTTCTTTCAAATTAGCGGTTTCAAAGTCATCTTTTATTATTATTGATATTAATTTTAGAATTAATTAAGAAAAAGTTTCAAACCTTCATTTTCTAAATACAAATTATATTTGTTTTAATTTTAAAAAACAATGATAAAGGATAAATTCAATTCTTGAAATTTGAAAAAGTTTAGATATGTTGGGCAATTAGGCCAAGAATGGGAGAGTATTTGGAGCCAGAACCTTTGTTTATTCTTCTATGATTTACTTCACTTACTTTTATAGATACAATGATAAACTTGGCTATTTATAGCTGAAATACAACATTTTAAAACTCATTAGAATACTAAGTGAATCAATTCAAATACTAAAAGATATTGTAGAATGACTAACAAAACATACACATTACTAACAAATCTTCATGAATTCTCCTTAGCCAAATGAATTGTAAAGTTGCAAAAATAGATATAACATATTCAACTTTAGCTGATGATTCCGCCACACTTTTGTTGTTTTGGGATACTTAAGAAAAAACTCTAAAACCAAGTGAAAAATAATAGCTTGGTATTTTTTTCATATCATCAAGATAACCACATCAATCACTATCACAATAACCAAATAATGTTGTATCAACTCTTTTGCTGAAATTTATGCCAAAATTGGTTGCTCCTTTGATGTACCTCAGTATACTTTTGGCTGCTCTAAAATGCATTTGGATAGGATTGTACATAAATCTTCATAATAAACTTGAAATATACATAATATCAGGTCTTGTGGTTGTAAGATAAAGTAAATTTCTAACTAAACTTCTAAATAAAGTAGGATCAGCTCTCTTTACTCCATCTTCTTTGACAAATTTTTCATTCACAATATGAGGTTTAGATAAAGACTTGCGATCCATCATTTCCAAACTTTGTAAGGATATATTTAGCATACTTCTTTTGACAAATAACTATACCAATTAAATGATGTAACAAACCCATATCATTCATTTCATATCTTTTCATCATGTCTTCTTTAAATTCAACAATCAATTTTTTTTTCATTTTTCCCGGTATAAAGGAAATCATCATCATATAAAGCAACAACAAGAATGCTTTAATTACCTTGAATCTTCACATAGAAGGTTGGCTCACTCTTAATTTCTTGGATCCTTGCTTTACAAAATAAGAATCAATTTGGCTATACTAAGCCCTTGGTGCTTGCTTTAATTTGTATAAGGCTTTCTTCAACTTATACATTTTGTCTTCTTCTCCTTTCATGATAAAACCATGAGGTTGCTGAATATACACTTTTCTTTCAATTTTGCATTAAAAAATGCAGATTTGATATCAAGTTGACAAAGATTCCATCCTTTTTAGTTTACAATGGTAATTAGAACATAAATGGTAGCAAGTTTTACAACCAGTGGAAATGTGTCATTTTAGTCAATTCTAGGTTATTATGAGTATCCTTTAGCCACAAATCTTGCCTTTTTCATTTGAATTGAGCCATTTGAATTTAGTTCCACTTTGTAAACTCATTTCACTCTAATGATCTCCTTGTTTAGAGGTTTCTCAATATGTTTCCAAGTTTTTTTCTTTTCAATTGCATGAATCTTTTCTTCCATTTCCTTCCTCCAATATTTCTCTTCAATTGTTTTTTTAAAACTTTCTGGTTCAAGAACACAAAAGTTGCATTTTGGATAAACATCACTCAAGTCCCTCTCTTTCTTTGGGGATGAGGTTAGGGAACTAGAATTTGGAGAAGAAGGAGGATTGTTTAAATTTCTTCATCCTCCTCTTTTTCTTCATCATCATACCACAAAATAACTCCTTTTTCTATGTTTTCATCATTCCGATTTAAAGTGGCATTTTCATCGAATAAAACATCTCGGTAAACAAAAAATCTATTCATCTTCAATAGTTTTTAAATTTAGAGTTGTACCTAACAAAAAAACATTTTTCCCTTACTTCATCAAGTTCGGTTCTTTTCCAAACATCTTCGGATGTTTAACCAATGAATTCCTTCCTCTCTATGCTTCAATTAGAGTTTGATTTCACATAGCTTTTATAGGTCTTCTATTTAGCAAATAAACTATCGCATATACTACTTCACCTAAAAATTTTAGGTATTCTTTTGTCATAAATCATTAATTTTGCGTTCTCAGTCACAGCTTGATTCTTTTTTTATGCTACATCATTTTGTTATGGTGTATATCCAACTATGGGTTGTCTTTCTACACCTTCATCTTCATAAAATTCCTAAAATGCATTTGAAGCATACTCTTTTCCTCTATCACTCCTAAGAGTTTTTATTTTACAACCACTTTGAATTTCAGCAAGATTTTTGAACTTCTTAAAAATCGAGAACACTTCAAATTTTTTTCATAAAATACATCCAAGTCATTCTTGAAAAATCATCATGAAGAGAATAAACTACTTGTCACTAATAGATGCATATTTGGCTATAATTATATACCCATATTTGATGTATTTTGCTTGATATTTTATAGTTAAGTTGTATTTTTGGTACTTAATTATCTCCAAGTGCATTTATAAGTTATAATTGCTTTTATGGACTAAAAAGAGAAGAATTAGGTTGAAATCGTGGCATAAAATGAATTTTTGAAACAGTGTAGAGATACAAGGTCATGTGTGTACCTGTGTAAGTATCTGTGCCCATGTAAAATCATGAATTATGGAGTTTTTGAATATACATGGTCTCTTACATACCCGTGTATCAGACCGTGAATATCTAAGAAACTTTAAATTTTACTATAAAAGGATGTGAGCATACGCAAACGTGGTAGAGCCAATTTTTACAGTAGATTTTAGACGTGAAACATCTAGAGAGGTGATGATTTTGATCCAAAGACAAGGAGAACATGAAGTTAACATCAAAAGAGATATGGTAGAAGGCTAGGTCCAATCAAAACTTGTAAGAAGTTCCAATAGATTAGAAAGGAAGATTTAGAATTAAGAACCCTTTGTTTCAATTAGTTTTTCTGTATGTTTATATTTGATTTCATTTTCTATTATAAGTAACTAAATGCTTTTTAATGTCTTGATGTGATAAACCTATTTTGTGATACAATATGTCTTAATTTTTTATTCAATGCAATTATTTTGATTGATTTATTATGATTCAATTATGTTTTTTTTATCCTTGTTCTAATATATTTGAAATATTAATGCATGATTTGATTTCATATATTTGAAATTAATAAACCCTTTGTATGAATATATCTACTATAATTAAAACGATTTGATTGCAAACCTAAATATAGGGTGACATAAATCCTCTAGATTAAGGTCAAACCTAATAGTGAAATTCATAAATTGATAATGCAATCCTATGGGTTTTAAGTGGCAAGATTTATGTTAATAAACCAATAAATTAGTTGTTAGTAGTCTTGAGAGAGTTATTAACATAAGATTCACGATCCAATAGTCAATGAAATAGTTGCATGAGAAAAGGTTAATTATTTAACTATTTTTAAGGGGATTCCTCACCTAGACACTAATATTTGATACTAATTTTTTTGAGTAATTTCCTTGATCTTCTGTGTTCATTATTGTTTCCAATTCTAGTTTATTTATTTAATTTTATTTTTTATTAAAAACCAAATATCCAATTTGTTGGTTAGGTAAGAGGAGAAGGATAATTACTAATACTTATTATCTTCGTGGATCGACTCGTATTTACTTTTACTAGTCACAATTATATCATGCACTTACGGTTAATTTATATATTAGTATAAAAATATTAATTAGTTACCTCCATGAGATATTGTTTCATGGGTCCACAAAAATCCGTATGAACAGGCTCTAAAATTTTATTAGCTCTCCATGCAACTCCTTTAGGAAATGGTTGTCGATGTTGCTTTCCAAGTGCACATACTTCATAAACTTCATGTTTCTCCACAATTCTTGGCAATCCATAAGCCATCCCCTTTTGTTGAAGGATTTTGAGACTAAAAAATTTTAAGAGCTCAAGTATTTTGTGCCATAGCCATGAGTCTTAAATTACTTGAGTTTTCAATGCTTGGTCTTTACCATAATTGAAATTTATTAGAAAGGTTCGGTTCTTCTTTATTGAAATCTTGGAAATCAATTGGCAACCATCCTAGTTTTCATAAATAGAGCACTTATTGTTCTCAAAATTAATTTCATATTTATGCTCCAAAAGTTTTCCAAAACTTAGCAAATTTTGATCGAAATCTGATGTATATAACACATCTTAAAATTATTATTTGGATTAAGAAGTGCTTTAATGAACTTGGTATAGTTCTTTGCATTGTTGAAATAATAATGTACTATAGAACATTAAAGCCATTAGTCGTGTGAAAAGAGCTAAGGTCTCATCAACTATCCAAGTATATATTTAGATAGTTTCTTTTAATTATGAAGATAATTGAGATCAAAGTTATAAGAATTAAACAAATACTCAATATAAAAAATCATGTAGAATTCTCTTACAAAGCTAGTATCCGAATAGTAGCATGATCATAATATAAAGATATGGTATAAGATACTTAAGCAACTAGCTTAGTGCAAGTCGAGATTTTTAGTTTATGTTCTATAGTTAATTGATTGGTTGTAATTCGTCTGATATAATGATTTAAAGGTGTTCTTTATCTTATGTATAATTATTTAATTAACTAATATATAAGATAAAGTATATGAGATAAATGTACATTAGAAATAAAATTTTGACGAGATCATAAATATAAGATTCATATTCAATAATGTTTTATTTCTAAATTGTTTTTAGTCATTACTATATTAAGAGTGAACATTAATAGATTAGAAAGACTACACATGTTTTTTTTTAATGAAATAAGTAGTTGATTTCATAGATTAAAGTACGAAGATACTTAAACAAATATGTGATTTCTCATTAGAGAAAAAAAGTTCACTAAACTAAATGATATAAGAATTCTATTTAAAATATTACTTGTATGCCTATGATATTTTTTTTAGTGATGATTATAACTAGTATGATCGGAATCAAATGGAGTAGACATTAATTCTATAATTCATGTCTAATTAGAATATTATACAATGAAATGATTGAATTATACAAAATAATCATGCACAAAAAGGTTAAATAAAAGTAATTTAACAGTTATGATGTGTTACTAGACGTCAATTTTGATATATATATAATTTAATTAAAGAATTAATGATAAATTAAATGAACTTAATTTATCTAATCTTAAATACAATTTTAGGATATAATTTATATCCACTACTAACATATTTAAGAACTTAATGAGTTACACATAAAAGACTATTAAAGAGAGAAAAGATAATTGAATTAAGTTGAACTTGATTGAAAAGTTTAAAAAACTTTAAATATTAAATATGAAATATTTAATAAATAAGATAAATATGAAATATTAGATCTTATTTGGACCTAATAGATATTTAGTTAAAATTATTTGAATCCTAACTAAAATTTAATTGAAATTAGAATTATATTTAATTAAATTATCAAAAGTTTTAAATCTTATTACGAATAGGCACATAATCTAAAAGAACTATCACTTTCTATTTACCCCTCTCTATATTAATTGTAGAATTCTCTTAACCAAGTTATATAGATATCGTTAGAGGTCAGTCACTTATATGATTATAGTAGTTACGACGAACCTATAATTTCTAGAGGAGCTGTAAAAAAGGAATCAAATTTTGTAATAAGATACGAATTCAAACTTATGCTTTATCATATTTTACACATTAATCAAGGTATAAAATTAAGATCATCTTAGTTTTCAAAAAATAAAAAAGTTTTATTTTTTCTTCCAATATAAGCTTGATACAATTTAACAAAATCACCGTTTAGTTAAGTTGTCCTTTTCATCATTTCTAATTTTTCACCCACTTCATTTTGTGTAACTTTACAATATTCTTATGACGAGATCGAATAATCGATCATCTATTCAACGTTGCTGAGCTAAACCATGACGAAATTTGAAAGGTTTTCTGCAGCCAAATTTTGAAAGGTTCTTCCAAGTGAAACGTACAAGTAGACAGAGTCCACAAAATACAAAGATTTATTAAAAGCTTCCCTTTTGTTTTTTTTGTGGGTGCGAGTAATCTATAGCAGTTTACTTTGAAACACGGCAAAAGGAAAAGTTTATCACGTCGAGAAATTATGTTAGCAAAAAAGAGAAAGCTTACAAGTTGTCATGGGGATTACTTTGAATTTCTGCCAAGGGTCGGTCGGTACGGCGGCTGGTCGACTTTACGTGAAACGTGTGGGTAAACTTCTATTTGAAAAGAGAAGCTTCTATATGTAATATGTTACGTTACATCTGATGATATATTCCAAGGAGACCCAATAAATAAACAAACGAAAGGGGAGAGTGGCTGGAAACAGAACTGCTGGAGAACAATTTACGAGACTTGTTCTAATGTTCAGGTTGTTAGATAACGAACTACACGAATTATGACCCTGGGCTCTAATCAAGTTCTACCAATTGGCATTTGCATGTTGAGAGCTAAAACAGGGGTTTGACCAGAAGTTGCACAACAGCTAGCATCGCATTTCCTAATTAAATAGTATGTAATAGTGAAAGCTGTGACGATTATTTCAGTAGAGGTCTTTAAGCTTGGCAATTCACCTAATCTGTGTATTATCCATCATTAATACCTCGTTAACTCCACGATAAGATTTTAAACTTGAAATTATATATCCCTGTATCATATGATCTCATGATAAGACGTTGCTTTGCTTACCTTTATCATATAGTATACATGTTTTTTACTTTTGCGAATAAAACAAGTCCACTTGTCTAGAACAATAGACAGCATAGAATATTCTAAGATTAACATACTGACTTTTCTAGCAATTTTATGTAAATCTCGTCATACTTGCGTTTTCTGGAGGAAAGACATTGAATTGGACCAGTTGAAGTGAACGTTTTAAACAAGAAAATTTTGGCATAAAACGAACTGTTTACTTCTGGGATCCCCACAGTTGGCACACTAATGTTAAGAAAAACATCTCTTTATGCTTAACGTGAGGACTGCGGAATTTTATATTCTTTTATAATGGGCTTTCTGTTCATACTTACGTGAGCATATTCTGTCCGCAATTTTTGACCTTCATGCTTGTTAAATTTCCCTATGTCACTTTTCTTTCCCTATCACTGGCAAAATTAGAGCAAAGATTTCCAGGCACCTTGGTCAAAAATAAGAAAACCACGCAGTATCCAAACTGTTCTTTTGCACGGAAACAACCATGACAACTTTTCATGGGATAGCTCTTTCACTAAAATTGTTTAGAATTAAAGTGTTGTTTTCTTTATATTATAATATTAGATCAAAGAGCATTATGTTAATAACTTGCCACAGTATGCTTCAAACGGTATATTTAGAAGATATTCTTATTCTCGTCTATTTGCCACCGCACAAGTGTTGAGAAATCGTTGTGGAATTCGATCCTATGTATAGTAAAATCAATAAAAAATATTTTCGTCTGATTTTTTGAAGGTCAAAATTACTTAAATTCTATAATATGGTTAACACATAAAATATAATAATAATCACAAATTATATCTCGTATCTTATTGTGAATCTTTATCCTTTTTTTTTAATTTCCTTCCAATTGTTCCTAAAACTAATTCATTGCAACTACTGTAGCCACACATGTATTTGAACTCTAATGGTATGCACAAAACTTGCTAAGAGACTCTTATAAGTGATGTAGAGAGGGTTAGATAAGAAGTATTAGCTCCTTTAGAGTCTAAGTCCACCTATAGTAGGGCTTGGGCCTTTTATTATTTAATTGAAATAAAATTCTAATTTTAATTAGTTACCAATTGAGTTCAAACAAGATTAAATATCTCATATTTGATTATAAAAATTTTCAAACTTTACATTCAAGTCAAACTTAATTAAATTTCTTCAATTTGCTTTTTATTGGACCTATTATGTTTCTAAATATGCTATCATTAGATATATAACCCAAAATCATTTTTAGGATTAGATAAATTAAACTTATTTAATTCAAATTTAATTATCTAATTAAATAATTCATATCTATAAATTAATATTGGCACCTAACAACGCCTCATGGCTACCCAAACATTTAGAAATATCAAATTGATTTTAACTAACTTTTTTCTGCATAATTTTTCATATAATTCAATAATTTCATTATACAATATTTTGATTAGACATAGATTACTTTTTGAAACAATACAAATCAAGAATAATAGAACATTTTCTTAATAACTTTAGGGTGATGAATTTTATATTGATTACTTACTTCTACATAGTCCGTGCTACACCCAATAATTACCGGTTGAGTTATAACCTTGACTAGAATAAGTCATAATTTGTATCAAAACATAACAAGCCCTATATGAGATACTTTAGAGATCATAAGACAAAAAAATATTTTGTTAATTAAAATATATATTTACTTCTAAATTTGATATCCATATAATCTTGAACTCAAATATCAGCCGATACATAGAATTT
>JANZXV010000002.1:29587330-29602347 GCA_027576455.1 Erythroxylum roigii
TTCATATGCATATATTAGCGAATACTCAATTATGCAAAGCATATGATGTACTGTAAATTCCTAAATTTTCTAACCCCTAACATGGGGTGTTACATTTATACTTGTCTCAAGTATTGTCAAATCATTTATAATTGAGTCTTCAATTTAGCTTTTAGCCCAAAAAAAAATTACATTCACTCGGAAACACGATTCATACGAAATGAAATTTTATAGAAACGTGAAAGGAAAAGTTTGGGGTTTTACATAATATCAATAGGAAAAGACTATGTAACTCCTCCTATAGTCCTTAATCTTGTCTTTACACTTTCGTACATATCCCTAATAATTCATAAATAAGTTATAGGAACTCTTTTAACTTCTAAATACCTCTATATGATTTTCTTAGGTACCATGTCATACATCTTCTCTAAATCAATAAAATCCATGTCTAGGTTAGGTTGTCTTTCCCTGTAATATTCCATTAATCTTCTAAGAAAATATAAAGCTTATATCAGGACCTTCTTGGTATGATGACAAAGTAGTTCTCTGACATACTTCTCTTTGTCATTGGATTATCACACATCCAATGGCCCGTGTCCTCAATCCTGGTTAGATAGAAACAAACAAATTATTGTGAGACAAGTGAGGGGAATGATAGCCGCAGTGGGCAAGAAATTTCCTACCAATTGCATCGTATCAAAAAAAAAGAAAAATTTTTGTGAAGCATGTCTTTTTATTCGAACTTCCTCATTATTTCACCGTGTTTTACACTTTTTCACTACATAGCATGATCATTTTATGCTATCGTATTCTCACATTTTGGCATTGTGTTGTAACATTTTTTGTTTTAGTCACCATCATTTTATTTAGATGTTTCTTTATCTTTATTCTTCATTTTCTACTTTAATGGTTACAATTTATTGCTCTCCTCTCTATTTGTGATATAGGTTTTTCAAGCTATCAAAAAAGTTGTTTTAGTTTCATTTTTGTTCTCCAATTATCCCTTTTTTCTTAAATTTTTTTAGACCTTATCCACTTTGCTATTTAGTCCATATGCAATTTCTTTCATTATTCTAATCCAAAATTTTCCTATTGCCCAAATAGATTAAAATTTAAATAACGAATGTGGCCCAAATTTAAGACTTTGAAAAAACTCTTATTAATAATATTTTTATTTATGCAAACAACAGTTACAATAAAATAGAAAGAAGAGATATAATGAGGTGTCTAAACTCCTTTAAAGCCTTCATAGAGTGAAAATAATCTAGGGAGAACATTCTTTGGATGCCTTAATTACCTGGCATGTTTGGTGTACATTTAATTTTTAAAATCAATTGTAGATTTTTTTAAGAAAGCAAATAATTTATACTAATAAATTAGTGAATAGTTACAAAGAAATATAGAATTTGAGTAATAAAAGTGGATATAACACCTGCACAGGCTAAGTTTGCAAAGAGACCAACATCCAGAACGCAGTAGCAAGTTGATACAATTAAGGCATCAACCTCTCAAAATTTGCTTAGGCCAGTAATCTACAAAACTTGTTGTTTGGCTACTCTGTTAGCCAACCAAGGGGATAGCATAGCAATCAGCTCCTCATCCTATATGCAAGCTCTAATTGGAGAGTAAAAGGTAGTTGTATACTAAGCAACAATATGCATTCTAATCTGCTTTATCAGCTACTGTAGAAGATTTTTCTCCTCACTCGTTGTTGTTAGTTTGAATTTTTGTATAATATTTTTCCACCTCAACTCAAAATTAAGATTCTTAATTTCCTTCCATTCCTCACTTTTTCCCCTACTTTATTTCTCTTTTCCTAACATAATACTTCGTTTTATGAGATGGGTTTATGAAATTGAAAGGCACATCTTGTTAATGTCCTATATTGATCCAATGAATTAAACTTGACAAAAGTAAAATTAAAAATTTTAATTACCCAAAAGCTAACTCAAAAAGAGAAAGTTTGCACACTATTATAAATTGTTAAATGCTTTCATATTTGTTCGATGTTAGATTTCTGACACACCCCCTCAGTCCAGAGCAGAGACTGAATATTTGATGGACATATTGGACAAAGGAACATAACCAGGCACCGTCCCAAACCATCAAGACAAATAGGCTCTAATACCATGTTAGAAATGCCTAACTCATCCCAAACGCTAACTCAAGAAGGGATAGTTTACACACTATTATAAATTATTAAATGCTCTCATACTTGTCCGATGTAAGATTCCTGACATTTACATTTAATAAATGTTCAATTGAAATTTGTGTGTTTTTATTTTTTATAAATTATAAGAAATTATTTTAAGAAATGTTAATATTTCAAATTTTCTAGTTAAAAGCATGTTTATATAGAAAAATTTTAGATTTTTATAAATAATATTTATTAATTTAAAATCATTATTCATTTATTTGTATATTTTTAAAATTTTTATTCAAATATAACAGAATTATTATTAATATTCATCAATAAATATTATATAAAAATAAATAATTAATTATGTCAAATTTTTATTAATATACTTATATTAATTTTAAGGATAAACATTTTTACAATTAATTAAAATTAATAAATAAAAACCGAAACAAGAGACAAATAAACACAACTAAACATCCTTGCGCAATCAATTAAAAAGGCAAGCAAGTATCGAGAGTCTAGAACCGATCACTGGGCGGGCGTAAAAATTACACCCCACCCCACCCAAGTTCATTGAAAACCCATAATCTCAACGAATGGGTCAGATCGGATCTATACAAGTGACAGCCAGTTGCTCGTCCATTGCCTTGCCACGAAACTTTGAGCTGAGCTGATTAATTTTGGTGATAGAACATAATAGAGAATATTATAACATGAGAAAGAAAACAGAACACTAAACTTCATCTGACAAATTACAACATTGGATTGAGTCCTAAGTGAATACCCCATTTCTGAACAAAGGATGTATCACCAGGAACCTAATAACATTTGTAGAAACTGGGTCCGCAACAAAGCTAGCAGTGTTAGGAATACAACCAAGTCACATCTGCAGAATAATTACAATGCCATATGTTCCAAGCACTTTTTGGCATTACCTTCCGCAAACTTCAGTGCAGCACACAGACTTTATATTAGATAATTCTTGGGTTGATGTTCAAGAATTGCCTGAAAAGAAAATAATCATGTCAGATAACTTAAAACATGGAAAATCCATTGAACTCATTAGAAAACCAATCCAATGACTAAATTAATAGAAATTTTCTATAATCTTTTGGTCTCATCAACCAGTGCAAATACAATTGGCAATTCCCCCACAGATACATGAACTACATAGGCATTCAGCCCCTACAATTAGAGCACTTGAAAACAGGATTCCAGACTCCAGTCTTGGACCACTGGTGATGGCAACAGACAGTTCAACACTAATGGTATTGAACATCTCCAGCATGCATCTTACCAACTTTGGTCCTTTCTGATGCAAAGGCCTCCAGCAGTTTTGACTTCCTTGTAGACTAGTTTTCATCATAACCTCATTCCTTGTGCAACTAGACTCTTTTATTTGTTAGTGTACCACAATAATACATTAAGAAACATCTCTTACAGCGTAAAGGTGCTTACTTTGGTAGTATCAATTATAACTGGAGGCTTTGGATGGAAATTCTCTCCAGCACAAGGAAGAAACGAGCATCCTTGGTTCAGTGGGGTTGATATTGGAGGGCGTATGTCCTCTTTGTTAGTGATCTGTCGATCCTCAGTCAATAAGAAACCAAAAAGTCTGCAGCTGCTTTTACAAGAGGACATATCTGGACCACCTCTAAAAGTTGATTGAGCTATGAGAGGTTGTGAAACAATTTGTTGGATATGCTCAGGAGATGGACCAAATCGTGCAGCAGACTGATTTTCCCCTCTTAGATTATGCTTAGAATGAGAAGACAACATGACCTTCCCACATGTTTTGGGATTGCAAAACCAACTTTGAGCATTAAATCCAGGCTCCTCCTTGTCATTAAAATTGTACTTGGTATGCAGATTTGAAACAAGATTGGTTGCTTGCTGAAACATTAATACTGAAGATGGGGAAGATACTTGTGCAGGTGTGCGCATGGGAGTGTTACACCCTTGCATTACCACAGACCAACCACTTCTTGACTTTGACATATGGACACCATCAGACATTCCAATGCAACCGTTTTCACGAGCCTCATCAGCATTTGGTGCTCTTCCAAATGGTGAACTAGGCAATATTTCTTGACCTTGCAAGACCTTCTGGAATCTGAAAGATTCACCAAAGCCTATCCCTTTGTGGGAAATATCAGTGTTCACAATGGGGTCTCCCACACCATTTTCCACAGCAGCAATCACAGAGCCATGTGAACCAGAGAAACACCTTATTTCAGAACCATGTGGATGTTGATTTTGACCATCCACACTGTCATAATGCATGTTAAAACCAAAAATTTCTTGACCTTGCAAGACCTTCTGGAACCCTGAAGATTCCCCAAAGTCAGATGCTCCAATCCCATCTAAATAGGAATAGGAAGTGAAAAAAGACCAGTCAGTAAAAATGTTTGGAGAGTTTATAGAGAACTTATTATTATACAATTACTTACTAGAAGCAGGAAATTCTTGCTTTGACGAATGTAACCCTGACCTGCTCCTCTTCAAACCAGGAACCATAAAGTTGGAATTGGAATAAAAACCAGATGGATCAATCTCCCAAGGAGAAATCCTGCTATGCCTGTTAGCCTCTGCATCATCCCACCTTACCTGAAAAAATAAGCACAATATTCACGTGGCGCTACTAATAAATGGTTTCTTCTTTCAGTATGATAAGTAGAATGTTAAAACTATAAGGAAGTCATAAATTGCAGTATATATGGATGTAAGATCCATCAAAAGAATCACAAACGAGACAAACTCCTTAATGTCAGTCTCTCAAATTTGCCAAGCCATGCGAAGTACACCTATGATTCTTATGCTGTAAAAATATTTTGTTCTCCAAACTCAATTACTCAAAACATATATAACCAGAGTAGTTTTGCACATAATATTGCTGTCAACATGTGGATATCTGCTGAAAGACCAAGATTTGATTATAGATGGAAAGGGAAACATTGAGAATTATAGAAGTCTTTTGATCCAAACAAACAGATTATGTTCACCTTGCAAGCTAACTATGAACTGTCTGACCATTTTCAATTGATCTTCCTCCCAAGAAGGGAGCAGCTAACTCACCATGAAACATTCTAACAAAAATGTTGGAAACTGTACATTGTTCAAGGGAATTAAATTACACCACTACATAGGAGCTGAAGTGGAACAATTGGCTTGGAAAGGGGGCTCGATCCGTATTGTGGATAATTTCTCAAACACCACAAGAAAATAAAAAGTGAAAGATAAGCATAGTAATTGAGGCAGGGTAAAGCCAAATCCAGTCTATGAATCCCCATGTTCCAACATGTCAAAAGCTTAAACCTTTTCAGAAGTACAAGTAATCTGGCAGAAACTCTCAAGAGAACTGTAACTATAAATGAATGCACATCTCACAAGTATGGCCCTAAAAGTAAATGCATACCACTAGGCACCTCCATTTTGAATCAGGCCATCTAGCAGGATCTACGTCACTTATTCCAGTTATTATCCCTGTGTATCTGCATCGAAACAAATAAACTAAGTAGATAAGTTAGTAAAGGTTCCAATTCTATAGTCTAGTTGAAGTGTAAAAAACACATCATATCAGACCGTCTTTCAGCCGCATCCTCTGCTTCAAAACGCATTTTGAACCTCATTCCAACAGAAAAAGACAGATCGAGGCTCTTCAAGAACTTATTGGCATGTACGATGAACTCTGATGAGCTAGCCCTGCAAATAGCTCTTCATAATTCAGAGGTGTAAAAAGTTACAGCTAGCAACTCATTAGTACAACCAAGCAACTGTATAAGGAGCAAGTATACAGGAAGATTACAAGGCATTTTAACGGAGTTGACAAATTAGTAAAATGTAAGGCATATATTTGTTTCCAGATCATTAAGACATTCATGGATATATTTCTTTTTCCCTTTTTTTGATAAATTACATCTGTAAATGTTAAATGGATCAGCAGTATAAAGAAAACGTACAGAACACCTATGCCCCCCTCTTTTCTAATGGAAGGATGATATTTCATTAGCATTATTAATAAAGGTTCCGTTAAAAGGACTTAAAGATCCTGAGAATGTAAAGATCAAGAAACATTTTTGGTAAAGCATTCTTAACTGATCTTAAGTCCCACACAAGGGCTAATAAAGCAATTCTTCAACGACTTAAGAGAAGGACTAGGAACAAGGTTCTTCATATTAACTTGGATTGTTGTTTATACGAAAATAAGTGCTTCCAAGTCCGGTCACCGTTGAAGAAAAGAGAATTTTCTAACAAACCAAAGCACTTTGAGGAATGTTTGATTAATTTTTTTATGTTATCTAGTAGAGATTATAAAACAATAAAAATTATTTAACCAAAAGTTAAATCTTAGTTGATGAACAGATGATTGAAAGCCTCAAAAAATGGATGGACAAAAACTTATGGAGATAGTAGAAATGATGAGTGAACTTTCGTCTTTCTATACTAAGACTTACACAGAGCAAGCTGGGATAAATGAATATAACATGAAAAGCACAATGGATGAACCAACTTAAAAGTACAACGCTTGTAGGGAAATAGTAAGCAAACAAAAGTATGTTAGAATCCAGTGGCAGTAGTATTCATTCTTGATCCTTCGGAAAACTAGAGTTGTTCTTATGTATTAGTTTAGCACAACAACTACATTCTGGTTGCGAGGGACTGAACTAGAACATTCTCAAAATAACATTAAATAGGAAAATTTTAAATGCCAATATGAACAACACTTCAAATACATTTTCATCATACCAAGTTTTCCTGAGACCTCCGTATAATTATTAAAAGGATGAATACAAGGGTTTGTTCATTATTTTTAGGTATAGTTTAACTGAGGCAATTTTGCTACTATAATATCTGGTGGTTTCATATTCTGGGATCTAAAAAAGTATATCATATTTATTTGAAGGTGATATTTGAAGCAAATAGCAAATTACCTCGGGTTATAGCAAATGTTGAAAACACTTCGCTTTGATACTGAATTAACTACATCCATAAGGGTGCTGTGACTCAACTGCTGACTACTGGGAGGAGGAAAAGGATTGGTGCATTTAGCTTGTGCTGCCCTGCGAATTCCTAATCTTAGCTCTCCATCATCACCCCTGAAACAAGAATACCATATGAGCGAGACCAAAAGAAGTTGTATTTCTATGAGAAAACTTCTTTGTACCTTAGAAAGAGTACTGCATCTCCAGAAACAAGTTTCTTCTTATTTACAAATGCACTCCAACCAGTGGTGAGCAAATGCCTACGTGGTTGACCTGGTCAAGCCAAAAAGGAAAGTAGTAAAATCCTGTGCCAGCAAATAACATTACCTAAAGGTGTATTACTCCTCATGGACATACCCCGATAAATATGTCGAAACCTCCACTCAAATCCATGCAAATCCTTTGCTACAAGCTCTTGAGAGGGCCTCTGCTGAGTATAATCCTACAGTGACAATTTTAAGATTGTTAGATGACGGCCCGTAAATGGTTTATTGACAAATATATAAGAGTTGGTATATATACCAAGGGAGGGAAGCAGTCCTCAGCAGCTCTACGAGGGACAGAGAAGCCTCCATGAGTGCTGGTATCCGAGGCAGTAAGTGTCTTACAAAACATATGGGGTGTTGATGGTTTCAGAGCCATTTCATTGTCATCCTCTTCACTGTCCCCCTCTATTTTCCCTTCTCTCAACTTCTGCTCAATTTGCTAAAGCAATAACTCCCAGTCAAAAATCAACCTCACTCCAAAATTTCAGTCACCCCATAACAAAATACCAAAACAATAAGGCATTAACAAATAGTAGAACAAAAACCAACTAAATATTTTCCCTAGAATGCATGTGCAAAATGAAATATTTCAGTCGTGAATTCAATGAGATATATTTCGGACTCAAAATTACAACCCCTTAATTCCACATTTAAATGCCTAACCATTGTGAAACATAAAAATGAAACAGCAAGTACCTCATTCTCAGGAACCAGGGAAACTTGAGCATAAACTTCATCAGTTGCTTCCTCTGCCTGCCAGAAAATTGAAGGATTTTTTTTCTCATCAAGTACGCTTTACCAAAGTTCTAAACAAAAAGAAAATATCGCTTTTTGATCCAAAAGAAAAATCAGGGAGAGCATCAATCCATATGTGTAAAAATCCCAGGGCTCTCTCTAATCACTTAACTTGGCATAGCACATTTAAGCATATTGCTATGCCTGAATTCTAATACCTTCACAAATTTGCAATCGTATACACCAAATAGCAAAAGCATGACACCGCGAATACTTTTAGACCCTCATTTGTTAACCCAAAACAACAGCAACCACGACTGAGAAAATTTGGGAGCGCACATTTAGCAACTAATTCCAATAATAAATCAACATGAAAGCATATTTAAAAGAAATAACGCAGCAGATACTGTCACAAGACTCACATGGAGCTTGACATCAAAAACCCGACAGAAGACATGAGGAGGGAGTTCATAGGTCGCAAGAGGCGCATCGGGTAGTTGCTCCAAGTGGCCCTGAGGAAAGTACACCACAACACTCCCTTTCTTTGGCAACGATATAAGTGGACCAGCACAAGCATGCCACAGCTCCAAACAGAACGAGGATGAAGAACCAGAACGACCACAAGAAGCACTTATATTAGAAGCACTTACAGCAGAAGCTGAAGAAGAAGAAGGAGAAGACAAAGAGTCTGAAGTGGGTGTTGCTTCATCCTCCTCAGTGGTGTTAAGATCTATCATGCTCACCATTTCACACCCTATTAAGCTCTCCTTAAACCTAAACAGCAATAGGGTAGAGCTCTTCAACAAGGAGAAGCCGTTGACAAAAGAAGATTTCTTGAACAAGTGCTTTTGAGAACAGGGACTAAGGAGGTGGCAATAGAGAGAGAGGAAGAAGAAGAAGAAGAAAGTTTCATGGCAAGTATGAGTGCAACTTTGGCATTTGCCTAAAAGGAGTCTCGAGGCCAGGCTCTTAAAAAAAGGAACCTTTTTTTTCCTCCACCCCCTCTCTCTCTCTTTTTTATCTGTGACTCTGTGCGTCTCTAATGTGTTCCTTTTAGATATCAAATCAAAGCTTTTTTGTCCTGGTTAGGAAGGGAGTCTTTCATTCTGGATTAAATGAGATTGATGGGTTCTTCTCCTCTCTTTTTCTTTTCAGTTTTTGATGAACATCGCTCTCTTTTCTTGTTCATCTGCGAAATTTACAATTAAAATTATGAAAAGAAAAATTCAGTTGCAGAGTAGCAGTGCCTGCCACAATGCTGCAATGCTGAGCGAGTCTGGTGGGTTATGATGTGTGGCAGAGAAAGAGAGCAAGTGCGTTTGTGTGTGTAATGTGAATTAGAGAAGACAAAGCCACAAGCTTAAAGCTTCCCAAGTGGCTTTAACTTTTTGTGATGCATTTGTTAGTTAAATACCAATGCCCAAGAAGCTGATAGACTCGAGCATTGGAGTTAAGAAAAAAAATAAAAACACCAAGTTAAGATGGAGAGAGAGAATTCTGTACGGATATCCCTTTATTTCCGGGGGATGTCTATTCTGTCCCCTTCCACTTCTTAAATCTCGCGCATGTCCTCCTCCTAACTCAAAATCTCTTTCTTTCTTTGGCATGTATTGTTAGGGACCCAACCCAACGCACCAGAAGCCAAAAGTTTCCACATTTCTACCGCTCCCCGTGTAAACTGGTTGCCTCCTCGAGTTACATTCTGGCGAGTTTTGTAAGAATTAATTAAGACAAACACCTCATTTCCTCTTTGTTTTTGTTTAACAATGACAATATATGAAATTTCGATGAATCCAGGTGAACGTGTTGAACAAGATGCGAAAAGGGTATTCTATTCTTGAATGAGTTCTTAAATTTACCTGTCCTTTGGGTTTGATATTCAATCTGTAGATTCCTGTCCTGTTGTAATTCATTTCATGTAGCAGGATCCTACTACTCTAAATTGGCCAACCTTGGAAGAGGTCATTCCTTCAGATCTTATCTATTCTGGGACAAGTTCATTCCAATCAAGTTAGAGCCTAGCTTATAGTATAGCATCCTATGGCTATTCACCAATTGGTACAAAGTTGGTCCCCCGAGAATTTACATCCCATGGATCAAACATGTTAATATTCGAGTCTCACGACATTCATCTTTTTTCCTTCATGATGCTGCTTGCCCAAGTTTTTAACTTTACCCTATAGTCCCATAGGCAATAATAGCTGTTTTCTTAGGCCGAAAGCAATGACCAACTTATATTATATTGTAGTTATACCCAACTTATGATTATTTGTTCGTTTACCCATATCAGATAATGTCAAATTCTGCAGTTTAGGAAATGGAAGCAAATATCAGACACTGCCCTAATATTTCTTCCACGTAAAGAAGTACACACTTAAACACAACTCAGTTTTGGTATTGGGGCGAACGGTACTTAATCCCGCTAATTTAATTTCATGTACAGCATCTGTCTCCTGTAACTCCTACTGATGCCTGAAAACCAGAAGAAAACTCATTAATTAGCCCCTGATCACTCCTACCTTCAATTTGCATATTGAATACCGTTGCAGTCACCTTTCTACAAGTTGTGCAACCCTAAAAAGCTCGTAAAATTACCTGCTTAACATGACTGCCAAAGCTTCTAACTTCTAATCTATTGGAATAATTGAAATAGGGTTCACATACACATCAACAGAAAATGAATACCACATGTCAGAAACCCATTAATTGAAAGAGCAAGAGGAGTCTATAAAGACTCCGGTAGAAGTAGAACTCTCAATAAATTCAAAGGAATCCCATAAAAGGAAATGCAGGCAGAGGAGCACAGAGAATGAAAATGAACCCAGAATCAAAATGGGTAAGAAAGGCCCGGACCGGACACATTTAATATTAGCTAAAAATTATGTCAATCATCAAGGGGCCTAATCTTCTTGTTTCTTATGCCTGTGAAGAGAGGGCAAATGGGTCAATGAAGCAAGAGTGTGGACAAATGCGTCACAGTAATGAAAAGGGGCAGGTCTTTATCAGAGCCATCAATTGCGAAGAACCCAACCCCCCCATCCCTCCTCCTCAGGCCTAGTGCTAATTATAGGGTTTTGTAGAATAGGTCTTTTTCCTTTAAGGATTAAAAAGGCGGATAACCCGGACAATTCGGGTTACAACTCAATACCCATTCGGCTATGACTGTCTCCCATTCCATCTCATATCGGAAAGATACACGAACCCCACTCTCGATTCGAGCGCGTGCCTCAGTCTAATCAGTGGAAAAGGTGTCATTGGAATCTAGTGTCTCGGTCACCTATGCCCAACTCACAGGACACATCGGGTAAAACTCAAAAAGCTCCATCTCATGGGAAGGTTAGGTAGGGAATAAGCTACATAATTGTATTATTAAATTAAAATATTCATTTTATATAATTGTCTCGTATATTAAATAATTTAAATTAAATGAGATTTTCAATTTGACTTTATGACTTGCTTTTAGCTATAATTTACAAGCAAGTGCTTCTTTAAAGAAATTATTATTGGTTACAAAAGATGTGCTTAAATTGATAATAATTAGTAATTAATCATACAATAAAAATTATTGCTATATATTTTTTATAAATTATACCAATATTATAATCATAGAAATTTTGGCCTCTTAACTAGCATTAGTAAAATAAATAAAAAATCAAGATTATTGATATATTTCTTTTCATTTCACTAAAACATCAAGTATTTTATGAATTTGTATTATAAATTTGTTAATCATAATCTTTTTATAAATAAAAACTTTAGTTTCTCTTTTACATTTAAGATATAAAAAACAAAAAATATTAATTCATATAACCTTTTACATCTAAATAAGTATTACATACAAAATTCCAAATTGATCATAATATCTTAGTTTACCGTTACTCTCCAGACCCACTTTGTTGCGGAAATTCAGACTGAGTATAATGATATCTTAGTTATTTTTTTTAATATTCTCTACGTTTTTCCTTAACAAATATATTTATTTCACGAAAAGAGTGGTATGTACCCTTCTCCATGAATAATAGGAGATCTAATATCCATATTCTTAGCCTAATTTTCATGTTTATGATATGTTTAGATGTATAATTTATATCTAATAGTAATATATTGTATATTGTACAATATATTATTATTTTGGGCACACTTTTGATAATTGAAATAACAAAAAATATTAAGGGTTAGTAACTAAATTGAATTGGTATTTTCATAATTAAATCACCTTATTGTTAAAATTTTCTTAATTTAGTCCTTCTATTATTAGTAATTTTTAATTAAATCTTTCAAACATTTGAGTTTGAGTACCCGCAATGCCACTCGTACCATTATTATATCAATATAATATGTTGACACGATAATTACGTAGATTGCACTTCAATATCATAGTAAAGTCACATGTTTACATGATATTATGAGACTCACCACAACTATGTGTTGACATTTTATGTTAATATGTCTTTAGTGTCATTTTCATGTCATCATAATGGTTTGACATGTCACTTTTGCACTTACGTTATTTTCTTCAACAAAAAGAACAATGTTGGGAAATATTCAAACGTAGGAGGAATAATTTGTTTAGAAATCATCGATTGATAAATACAAAGAATCAAATATATCATTATTTTAGTTATTCTATATGATTAAATTCATGCTATATCAAAATTAATAATCAATTATGGCGGGTAGCAAAATATTGTTATAATTGTTATGTCAATTTCATTTTTATGAATAATCAATTTATAATTCATATATTAAGTTTAAGTATTAGAATGTATTATTTTATATGAAATTTTTGTACGTGAAATTAAAGAATAAAGAGAAAGCACCTATTTATACTCATATATACATCACTTTATTAGAGATACTAAAATTCACTTTTATGTATAATTAAACTTGATTGCACTATATAACTTGTTTTCATGATATTTTTCTCTATTTAAATGTATTATTTAATAATTATTAAAAATATTTTTAATAATTATTAAAAATAAAAGTAACCTCATTCTTGGCAACAATGATTACTTTTGTAACGTGAGTGTATCATATTGTGTTTTAAGGTTAAAAATGTCTTTTTGTTATTTTCAATTTTGTTCACTTGTCTATTATAAAATCATACATTTTCTCGAGTTTTGACCTCATATCTTTTTTAAAATCAAAATAGGGATTAATTTTCCCCTCGAATTTTAGGTTATATTTATGCTAGGAAGGTTGGCTATCATATGAAGACTTATTTTCTGGATAACAAGCAAGTTTTTGACCTTTTGTGAATATTTGTTGCTTTATGGTGGTAATGTTGAAATAAGTATGTATTGTAATGTAGAACTAATATCCTATGATTACATTTTCTCAATTTTTATGAACTTGTCTTAACAAGATAGGTCTTTTGAAATTTAACATTTGGTTTCATTTTGTAACTCAAATTATGAATTAAGTATGTGACAAAGCATATGGTTTTGTAATGAGGCAAAAAACCTCGAGGTGGTCAAGTGACTTTGGAGTTTTGTTGAGCAAGTGATATATCTAGTATTGTTGGTGGATGTCTTGAGGTGTGTCCACATTCTTTATAAGTAATCTCATCATTTATGTCTATACATTCATCTCTTTCTTTGCCTTATTTCATATTTAAGAATTTGAGTAAACTAAATCAACCAATTATCATCTGATGTACGCCTATCATCTTCTCTTAATAATATTTTAATTTCTTTTCATCTATAAGCAGTGCTTCGTTGAAAGTGGATTATAATATTAGGTCTAGGAGTAGGTCTAGTGTTAAGCTTTGGTTTAAGGTACTCAAACATAAAGTCGTAAAAGTTAAGGAGCTTAATACAAATAGCAAATGGGTTATTGCTTTCAGTTATATCCTTACACTTATAAAAGAATTCAATGTTAAAAAAGTATGAATTTAAATATAGGATAGACCTAGATGATATGAAGTTAGAGTTTAATATCCTTGGTTATGTGAGAATTAGGAGACTATAGGCCCACATGATAACGTGTTTCTACAGATATGGCCAGGTGAGTGTCTATTATGATAATTCTAAACATGGTCCAAGGTTGCAACTTAATACATTCTTTACTAATTTGTTAAGAGAGACAAATCTAAGCTTGATTCAGTTGCATCCTCATTCACAGTGCTTAATATTTAGTTTCCTCATAGTCTATCATTTAGAGAGTACATATCTAATTATCAATTTATCTAAGCTTATATACCAACTAATGTTTGTTAAGAGGTCTTCAGGATTGTATAGCTTAAATTTTAGACTTTGTATAGGAATAATAGTGGGAAAGCCTCCAAAATGGACTTATGATTAGAAAAGGAAATTTCTCTTCCTTTCTTTGAAGGATAGTAATGAGTAAGATTTTAGGCCTGCAGAGGAAGCCTGGCCTTAAGTTTAACAAGAGAGATATATCAAGTGGTTTGTTCTCCTATTAAGAATATGTCTTAGTTCATATGGTAAGTGCCTTTCTAAGAAGGACCTCACTGAGGAGTTATTATTAGATGTTGGAGATTATATAAACATACTTATAGGTTCTACTAACTTATTGATACACGTATATGTTAAGTCAAAATGACTTTACGTGTTTAATAATTTTGATGACAAACAAATAAAGGAAGCTTAGCAGAAAAGCAGACGAAAGCTATTCAAGAAAAAGCAGACGGAAGCTTAGCAAAAAAGCTGACGAAAGCTGCTGACGAAAGCTATTCAAGAAAAAGCAGACGATAGCTATGCGAAAAAAAATAGACGAAATTAAAAGCAGACGGAAGCTTATACGAAAAGCAGACGGAAGCTTAGCTAAAAGCAGACGAAAGCGAAAAGTAGACGGAAGTATCAGTCTGAGATAATTATCGAAGTCAACGGGATAACCGTTTCTTTAAAGATTCAAGAAGCAGTTATCAAGAAGCAGTTGAAGACGAAGACT
>JANZXV010000002.1:29662745-29675876 GCA_027576455.1 Erythroxylum roigii
AACTGTAACTGAAGAAGATAAAGTTACATGTAAATACACTTGCTTTCCAGGGCACTATATTTACATAACTCTAACAGGTGTAAGGTCGAGTCCACTGGGATACAATCCCATTAAACCTAAGACAATTTACAAACGCCTCATTCAAGTATTCACCACCTTGATCTGATCAAAGTGTCTTGATACTTTTACTAAGTTATTTCTCTACTTCATGTCTAAATTGTTTGAACATTTCAAATGCTTTAGACTTTTATCTCATTAGATACACATACCCATATCGTGAATAATCATCGATAAAGGTAATGAAGTACATAAAACACCTCCAACATGAATGGACATTAAACCACATACATTAGAATGTATTAGGTATAATAACCAATTCGCTCGTTCACCCTTTCCTTTAAAAGGTAATTTATTCATCTTGCCTAACAATCAAGATTCACACGTGTGATATGATTCATAATCAAAAGACCCTAAACGTATAGCTTAGACATGCCTCTCTCATTTATATGGCCAAGTTGACTATGCCATAAGTAAGATGATTTTAAGTTATCCCATTTTTGTCTTTTATTGTCATTGATATTTAAAATTGGATTGTCCATATCTAATATGTAAATACCACTGCATAATTAGCAATACCATACAACATTTCATTCAACTTAATTGAACGACCATTGCTTGAAAAAGTTAAACGAAATATTTTTTTATTAAGACATGAAACAGATACAATGCTCTTTATCACAACAGGTACATAATAGCAATTATCCCAAATTAACTCTAACCCACTAAGAAGGTACAAAACATAAGTTCCTACGACTAATGCAATAACTCTTGCTCCATTTCCCACTTGTAGTTCCATCTCTCCCTTCTTGAGCAGTCTACTATCTTTGAGGCCTTGCATATCAACACATATATGTGAGCCATATTCGATATTTAATACCCAAATATTATGATCAGAAATTATATTAACCTCAATGAAAAATAACATCCCTGAAGTAGATGGTAGAGCATCTAATGCCTTCTTCTACTTCAATGACTCAATATAGGCTTTACAGATCCTCTTCCAATGCCTTTCTTTATTGCAATGGAAGCATATTTACTTTCATATATTCTCCTTTATCTTCTTCTTGGTTACACCTCCCACTGACTTCTTGGACTTGTTCTTCTTTTGGTTCCTCTTGTGAGAACTAGAAGCAGAGTCCACCAACATCATAGCCTCAATGTCCTTTTTGACAGTTTGCTCAGTTATTTTGAGTAGATTAATTACTCAAGTATCGAGGTAGATATTTGGTTCATCTGATTATTAAACACAAACTATGAATAACTATCGATCAAACTAGTTAGAATTAAGTCTATACTTAATTCATGATCCATTATGAAACCCAAACTCGCTAACCTCTCAATGTATCCAATCATCTTTAGCGCATACTGCACTGAACACGATCCCTTAACCATCTTAAAGTGGAAGAGCAACCTTGAGGTCTCGAACTTTTCAGACCGAGCTTGCTCGTCAAATAGTTCCCTTAAATGGTAGATTATGATATGAGCATCCATAGCCTCATGATGCTTTTGCAATTTTGGTGACATAGAGGCCAGCATAATACAGCTAGCCAACTCACTATCATTCAGTAACTTCTTGTAAGCTTTTTGATCCTCATCAGAGGAATTGACAACAGGGGGATCAAAAGTGGCTCATCTAGGACATATCCTAGTTTTTCATATTTGAGAACAATTCTCAAATTTTGTAGCCAATTTAAGAAGGTTGGTCTCGTGAGTTTGTTGGAGTCTAGTAGAGAGCATAAGTTCACACTAGACGAAGACATCATGGTGATTCAATAACCTAGAAGAATGAGAGAGATGTTAGAATGTACATAAATGCATATTGATAAGGACTTTAATCACATGCATTATGGGTCCTAATATTTTATCCGAATTAATAGCCCTCACTACGAATCTGAGAAAACTTATAGTTTTCCTATTGGGTTGATATCCAATATCACTAAGAATGACCTCAGGTTTGCCCATCAAGCCACCTTAGGTTAATCAGTAGGTATAATTCATGCCAATTGCATTCAATTATGCAACTATCTACTTGTGCCATCAATAGTTGATTTAACACACACATTGGGTTATTAACTCTTGATATGTATACATCCCATATATACTACCCAACTTCTCCTCTATCCACATTGACCTTACAACAAATCAACGCTTCTAGTTAGGACCAACCCATTAATCCAAAAATCTAATTTCCATGGTTTGAACATATTCGTGTAGAGTGAGCTTAGGTTTGCCCAATAAGCCAACACTAAAAGAACTATGGTTCTTACCATATCAATGGAAGGCGTAAGTCCTTATATTTTGGTTGAGGAATTTGTTCTTAGGTCTCATCAATACTTGGATGGACTTATATATATCTTACATATATATTCAAATAGTTTCTGTAACTATATGGCATGATTATGGACGCTTCAATTAAATTAAGCCTATATCCATAACCACCCTATCATGCTCTTTTACCTACCCTTAAAATGCATCTAATGCATGTAACGCATAAAGGAGGTTTAATTTAGGTTGTGAATTGATTATGCATCAAAAGTTTGTGAGTCGATTCAACTCTTGAACCAAATTGGGTGTTAGTGTTAGTCTTGTCTAATTCGAATTATGAATGTGATTCAATCAGGAACCCCAAAATTCAATTATTTCAATTTCCAAATTAAATACTTTAGTTATAGTACACATGCCTTTTCTAGCCACACTAGAAATGCGATGCTCCACCTAGATTAATTCTAAATTAATCCCTAGGGTTTCCAAAATTCCAGAACATCAATTAGTCATCTAAAACATCACTAGGTCATCTCAAATTTATCAAGGCAATTTCGACACAAGTCAAAAATATCTTGACGACCAATATTATCAAGATAAATGAGTTAACCTACTAGACACTAAAGAGACCGATTCGATGTCCGAAAATTTTCCAAAACCTTAATTTCAAGCACTTGCACTTAGTGTGCTACTAGCATCAATATAATACATTTCTTACCTCATAAAAATGTTTTAAGGTCTTGTAATCGAAACACATACACATAAGTCACCAAACAAGTCAACCCCATCAGCTTTCAAAAAGCTGACCAGTGTTGACTTTGACTTGATCTATTAATTGAATCAAGTTCAATTTATTCTGGGAGAATTCCAGAGTCTTATACACATTCTAAATGTGCCTAATAAAAAATTCCAGAATCTAATTCCTAGGAATTCTTTATAAACTAAGTAGAAATAGCCAGCACATCATATGTCCTCTAACACTTATCATACACCACTAGCATGTATGTAAAATCGAGAATAAATAATTAATCACTTTAAAAGCAGGTCTCATACATCTTATACACGTGGCAACATCATATGTTCATGTTCATGAAGGAAATAATTTAGGGCTTTTGGTAACTAACCCTAGGATACTCTAGGACTAATAATTCGACATTTCATAATTAATTAGGTTAGTGTTGAAGATAGGTAAAAACTTCCCCTTTCTCTTAGTTGGTAGTTCCTTAGGTTGATTCTTGGTGTGTACATTGAAATTTGTTGAGTTTTTAATATTTCGTGATTTATTCTTAAGTTGAATTGATTGATTAAATTTTGTTATTATTTTAGCGTAGTTATAGTTGAATTTCTGCAATTTGTTTCGGCCTTAGAGTTTAGGATTATATTAACCCCCACGCGGGATTGGCATGTTAGATACTACGTGAATGACCCATATACTTGTGGAATATCAAGATTAAAATATTAAAACTACACATATAAAAAACTGCGATCAAGTTCTATGCCTCCTGTTTGGTGATGGCAAAGATCTTGGCCTTAGACTGTGGTTGGTTGCTGCGTACCTTAATCCTGGCACCAGGACCTACTAAATTGGTTTTGCCTTTACCTCTACCTCTCTGTCCTACTCCACTAGCTTTACTTTGCTAGACAGTAGGCTCACTCATCGATCCTCCTCTCACTTTAAACTGTGCTCCCACAGTTGCAGGACAGTCTCTAATCTGATTTTTAAGAGAGACACAACCAAAACAAGCTCCTAATATCGTCCAACGTTCCCCACCATGTCTCTTTCCATAATGCTCGCAACTAGGCAAAGGCATCTATTGTGTCTGCCTTCCAGATACTTGACCCCTACCACTATCAGCTTGAACAAAACCACCACTCCGTCTAAGTCCCGACTACCTCAATCTAGCCTGTGATCGGAACAATCTATTTTAACATTTACTAAATCTCTTGCCAGAATCAGCTTGGGACTTACCCTGCCTTTTCATTATGAACTCCCTCATGTATTCTCCTTGCCCATCTTTCAGTAACTATTCAATTCAAATCGATGCAACTCTCAGTTTAGCAAAATTACTCAAATTAGTGATTGCCAACCTCGTTCTGATCTCCATATTTAGTCCATCCTCAAATTTCCTATAATTATCTTCCTTAGTCAGAATCAAAGTAGTATCATACCTCATTAACTCATTGAACCTTACCTCATACTCAGCTATAGTAAGGCTTCCCTGTTTTAGATCTAGAAACTCCTTCATCTTTATATCCAAATAAATCTTAGGAATATAGTTCGCCTAGAAAACTTTAAGAAAATCTTCCTATGTCAGTCTATAAGGTTGGATGGAACTGCTAGGAAAAGACTTCCACCCCTAATAAGCCGAACCTTGCAGTAGTGAGACAATGTAGTCAAACCTTTCATCGGACTCACAGTCCATCTCATCAAACACCCGTTTAGTTCTTTCCAACCAACCTTTTGACTCTGTCGGGTCTATACTTCTGTAGAAGTTTATAGCCCCCTACTTTTTAAGCTTTTCATACCTCCTTTCCCTCCTCTCAAGAATTCTTGGAGGCGTTCGTTCAGACTGAGGCATTGGAGACTCTCTATTGGCTCTAATGGACTCAAGGTCAACTAACTCTGCTACTTGATCTCTTATAGTTGATGAACTATATCAAACCATAAGGGTGATCACTATACGAGTCTCTCACTGTATATCATATCTAAATGCTCTTATATGTCCCTAAAGATGCCAAACCATCCTCTGATACCAAAAATTGTAGCACTCCACTATTATAGAGTATATGCCCAAACATCCAGAGGACATTCAAGAGCATAACCTATGAGAATGGCACGTTAGAGCAATCATATTCACTTATTATGGCATCATACAGTACACAAGTACTCAAAAGACTAAATTTCCTCATTTCATTCACAAACATAAGCTTACATTGTCATTACATTCCATAATCCATATATTTACATTACAAAAAAAACCGAGAGTTTATTTTCCTATACAAAATGTTCTATATGAAATAAGAAACTAAGCAAACACATTTAGTTTAAACTCCTCAAACATCAATTGACCAGACCTTTAAGCCATTTCTTGTTTCCAAAATTGACAATACTAGACTGCTACTAGATTGCTTTAGAAGCTAGGTATCCTCAGTAACTGAAAATCAACATTTGCAATTTTTATAAGTTTTGCGAACTTAGTGAGTGAGCCATCATCGATGTGCTCACTCAAAACAGAACAGAAACATCACAATTGTATAACACAGTTCAAACAGTATCTTACATCATCCAGAATCAAATCTTGTATATCATTTGATCACAGTATACATCATATTTCAACAAGCCCATTATCAATACAAACATTTCATATAGTTACTTTAGAATAATCCAATCATTCATTTCAATCATTCTTATTATCCACATGTACACAAACATAGCATATCATTATGTCAAAGTCATTCTTTGAAATTATTCACATGATATATGTAAAGATATATATGCAATACAAATGAGACTCCACTTTCATTTTTATTTTGTCGTGACCAAGGGCCTATTTAACTATCCCGTATCCTTTTGTGGATACTGGGCTCATTTTAGATACTGTCCTATACCCTTAGTGGATACCGAGCTCATTAATCACTAAGCCTGTGGCTTTTTGTAACATTTATAAGCTTTAAGCTCTTTTCAGACTGGTAACTCTTGTCACAACTCCTTTATCTAATCATGCATATCAATGTTATAAAATGCATCTAGTCACATACTATATCTTTAATCACTTTCATTCAATGTGCACAGTTATTTATCACATCCATCGGATCTCAGTCTGACATTCAACATACAGTTGCGAATACATTTCAAATTGCAAATTCAATTCATAAACACTTCCAATACAGTCCCAAATATCAAACTACTTGGACCATCAATGTCCAAAATTATCATAATCATATCAGTAACAGTTCAATATTTGAGAGTTAATCAAAAACAATTCAAATAAAATGAGAAAACATCTAGGTTAACTCACAGTACGCTCCAGAATAGCTATTGCCTTGACGGTTTGGCACAGTTTGGATGTTGTCGGTCTATTTGTGCTTCTATATCATACAATACACACATATTTACACATTACTATCTTGTTTAATCAAATGAGTACTCAATCATACACATGTATATGTGTTATATTCAATGCATGTTTAATTGACTATCCCGAGTATGTATCCTTATTCACAAGTCTTGATCATTCATTCATCATAGCTTGTATATATCTAATTTACAATTAGGTTTATGCCTTAAATAAATTTGGTTACCCTCAATTCATCAATCATACATTCATCAATCCTTTCCTGGCATTATATATTCACACAATTTCCCAATTCTCATTTAATCATATCTATTTCATTACATATATCCTTTGGATTACATTTGCATTCATAAGAACATCTTTATACTATTAACAACTCATACTTCCCAAATTCATATACATTGATATCAAACAATCTATTCCTTAATTTATAACCTCAATTAACAACTTAAACTTATCAAATACTTAATCACTTAATCAAGAAACTTTCTAGGTTCATTTCAAGCCTCAATCAAGTCCAAATGCACCTAAATAAAGTAACTTATCCTTATATGGTTTAACCATCACACAAAACACATTTTTTTCACTTCCTAGCATTTCCCATAATCTTGGGAGCTTACATTCGTGGGATGAGTAATCTGAAGGTTCACCAACATTTTTTTCTAAGTTTTTTCCTAGCTTTTCTCATCTTCATAACAAATTCACACATGTTCATCATAGTCTATCACTTATACATCAACTATACCTTAATTATGTTTCTATTCCTCATCCAATCCATATCCAATTTCTAATTCAAATCATTCATTTGGTAGCTTACAAAGTATGGTCTTTCATATATCAAAATTAAAACAAAAAAATATTATTCATTTGATCATACATATAGTCCTAGTTCTTTCCCATTTTAAGATTACTATATTATCACCTTTCTTTAACATAAATTCACCTTCATAAAACAATCCATACCTACAATTTTTATACATTAAGAACACAAGAGAAAGGTATTCAAGTTCATGCAGAAATTTCCTGCACACTTCATCATAAACATCATATACAATTCATCCCAATTTCATCATCATAAACATTCTATTATAACATGCCATAAAGAACAATCTTTTGCTTACTTGTCTAGCTCAAAATTTCCACCTCAATGATCAAGCTAAATTAGCTCTCTATGCATGCAAAATAATCTAAGTATAAGACAAAAGTAGGATTTTTCCAGCAAAGGTAAAATGATGATAGTCGATTATAGGTATCTTTGAGAAAAATTTATTGTATAGATCTTGTAGTGAGTATGAATGAAATGGAAGAAAGGTGCAAAAGTTAGGAGAGTTTCGGTGATGAGCTTAATGGAAAAGGGAAGAATGAACAAAGTTGAAACTACTCATGCAGAAGTTTGACACATTAAGTGCTAGGTGTCACCTTATTATCTTGACATATGTCACTAGGCATGCCTTCCATTTGTACCATAAATAAGTTGCCAAATGTCACACTTCTACTAGGCCATTTATTACTCAATGATCAATTCCTTTTGTCAATTAATTAGATATGTCAATTGTCACTCAATTATAGGCTTAAGCATTCTAATTTTCCATGTGTCAATTTTTCTTACAACTTAGCATTTTTCCTAGACCAAATATACATTTTAATTATTCAATTATTCAATTGTATTAATTCCAAATTTACTACTTGTATTCGATCAAACCAAAATGCAAGGCATAAACAATACAAAATTCACATCATGATCATTTTAAACCTTTCATACCCCTGAATAAATCAATTGAGTGTATATGAATTATTTTCAATGTGTACTAAATCATAATTCATATGTGTATGCTATCATTATGCATGTGAATGAAATGCAATTCAAGAATTCTTAATGATATGTCCATGTGCAACAATCTAAGGCTCTAACCCTCAATATGGAAAATGGGATATTATATAACACATATACATGTGTATGATTGAATACTCATTTGATTAAACAAGTTAGTACTGTGTAATTATATGTGTATTGCATGATGTGTGTATTGCAAGATATATCCAGACATTGCCGGATCATTAAGGCAATAGCTATCTGGAGCATACTATGAGTTAACCTAGATATTTTCTCACTATGTTTAAATTGTTTTTTATTAACTTTAGATATTGAACTATTACTGATATGATAGTGATATTCTAGACATTGTTGGTCTGAGGAGTTTTATATTCAGGATTGTATTAGAAGTGTTTTAAAATTTAATGTGCAATATGAAATGTGTTCTCATCTGTATGTTGAATGCTAGACTCAGATCCGATGAATATGCTAAATGACTATGCACACTGAATAAAAGTTACTGATAGCATCATATGTGAAATGATGCATTCCATCACATCAATATGCATGATTAGATAAAGTAGTTGTGACCCGAGTGGCCAACGTCAAAAAGAGCTTAAAGCTTAGGAAATGTGCACAAAGAGCCATAGGCTCAATAATTAATAAGTCCGGTATCCATAATGGGTACGAGACAATATTTGAAATGAGCCCAGTATTCACAAGGGATATGGAATAGTTAAATAGGTGCTCATTCATGACAAAATAAATATGAAAGTGGAGTCTCATGTGCATTTGTACATATATCTTTACATATATCATGTAAATGATTGCAAAAAATGGCTAAATACATATATCTTTACATTAAGTTGATATAATGGTATGCAATGTTTGTGTACATGTTAATGATATGAATGATTGAAATATTCTAAAATGATTATATGAAATGTTTGTATTCATAATGGGCTATACTATGATTAGGTGTTAAATTCTAAATGATGTGATATATGGGATTTGATTCTGGATGATGTGAGACACTGATTGAACTGTGTTATACACTTGTGATTTTTGTGTTTTGTTTTGAGTGAGCAAATCGATGATGGTTCTCTCATTGAGTTCGTAAAACTCATTAATATTGCAACGTTGATTTTAAGGTACTGAGGAGACCTATCTTCTAAGGCAATCTAGTAGCAAACTAATATTGTCAATGTTGGAAACAAGAATGGCTCAAAGGTCTGGTCAGCTGATGTCTAAGGAGTTTAGTTAGAATGTTTATGTTAGCATTCCTTTTCATATTATATATTTTGTATAGAATGATAAACTCTCGGATGATTTTGTAATGTAAACATATGGATTATGGAATGTAATGACAAAGTAAGTTTATTTTTGTGAATGAAATGAAGAAATTTAGTCCTTTGAAATACTTGTGTTTCTATGATGCCATAATAAGTGAATATGATTGCTTTAACATGCCATTCTGATAGGGTATGTTCTCGGATGTCCTCTAGATGTTCGAGCATATGCTCTATGGTAGTGGTGTGTTAGAAAAGTCTTAGGGTGAATGGACTAACATCGTATCCTAATTAACCAGCATATTTAGCCCTAAGTAACTTAGGTCACTAATTTCACAAGCTAATAAATCTTCACAACCTAAAAGGCTATGTTTAAAGCTAAATCTATCCCATTAAGTCCTAGCCATTGACGCATTCACACAATTCACATCATGCAACCTAAACAAACTATCATACAATATGTAAAATTCATACTTAAAGGAAAAACACACAACCCTCCCTGCACTTGAATGACATATTATCCTTAACGTGAGAAGAGTACATAAACACACTAGGTGGAAATAAACACAATATGCGAAAAACATAATAAAAAATACTAACAAAAAATGAAAAGAAAAGGGTTAGAACACAAAATCGTTTATGGTGATAGAGGTGGTGATGGCGATAGTGTTGAGACCAAATCCACTTAACATCAAGAGTGTTTCCCTATCTTATAAGTGATTCAAGAGAGTAAAAGAACTAGCAATACAAACCATTCTAAATCATTCAAAACTTTTTTAGAATTTAAATCAAACCTAACTACAAAAAATTTAAATCTAACCACTAAACGTGCTAATTTAAGGTCATTAGCTTAACCTTGCATCTTTGGAAGCTCAACCCGGATCAATTATCAGTGACTTGCTTCCATCCTTCTCGTTTAACATCAATTTTGTAGCCCGTCAATAAGCCAAAAATTGTAAAATGATCAGGAGGACAATATTGATAATGTTGAGAAAACCAATTAAATTCAATAATGTCCTTTTCACCAATAAACTGTCAATAAAATAGGAAATAACAAAACTCCTTGAATCTTTTATAGAATTTAACAGTTTGCCCAGTAAAAGGATGAGTTATTCACTTCTTGGTTTTTCCTTATTTGCCCTCATCTCCACTTCTTCTCTAGCTTCTTGAACAGAGATTTCCATAGCTTCTTCGAAGTCAATGTTTGTTTTCTTCTATTCTTTGTCCTCTTGTTCCTTCAAAGATTCGAGCACATCAATTGTTTTTGAATGAGTCACCCTCCTTTAGATTCTCTAATACATCATTCATGTTGAATGTCACTTGGTCACAAATGATGAGGTTCTCTTCATGGACACCTATCTAAGTTTTTTGATGTCCAAACATGGTATACCAAGATCTAAGGAATAATAGGGAGAGTTGTCATTCTTTTCTTCATCCTCTTTCCTCGTCTCTTGGTCTTCTACAAGATAGGGTTCAGCATCGTCTTCCACTGATTCTTTTTGTTCTTCCCTATTTCTAAGGGTGATAGCCTCATATTGCTCTCGTTGATATAATTCCATATTTCTCAGAAATTCTTCCACATTTCTCTTACGCAATTCACGGGAAAGCTTTCTTACTTAAAACTCCAAGTTGTGAATAGAAGCGGCATGATTTCCCATTACTTGATCAAATTTCTCTTCCAATCTCTTCTGGTTCTCTTCCATGTTTGCTAGCTTATCTATGATTTTGTCCAATTTGGAATCCCATAAACTGGACTCATCTTGCTGAAATTCAAATAGGTCTTGATGTCCCATATGAGTACTTGCATTGTTAGATTAATAGAAATCTGGGTGGTTCCACCACCCTGAAGTGTACGGGGTCATATAAGGATGATGATTTCTCTAACTAAAATGGGGCTCATTGAAATCCACAAGAGTCCTTTGCTCCCTATAATATATCCTCTATGATCGTTTTTTTAATCTCTTGTTAGCATTTAACTTTTGAGATTCCCCATTGTTGATCGACGATATCCAAGTTGATGTGTTGTCTACTTTATGCATAGTTTTTTTAATTAAAAAGAATGTGAAAAGCCTTATATTACAAGAATTAAACTAATCGCCTATCCGGCAATGACGCCAAAAACTTGGTCGTGTCGTTCGAGCTATAAAATTTATAAGCCCTCCAAGCGCACAAGTTATGTTAATGTCTTTATTTTCTATCTTTTGTGTGTTAATTTTCTTTATTCTTAAGGGTTAAAGTTACACTTAATGAAAATTAATCTTGTGTTTATGTCAAGGTGTATTTTGGAACCAAATAGAAAGAACTGCGACAATTTTGGGACAAAAAGAGCTAAACTAGACATTGACACTAATTAGACATGGCCTTGTGCAGCAACCAGAAGCTTGAAATATAGCAGGTTGGAAGTCTAAAGCAAAATGAAGTGCAAAAATAAGAGTCTAAAACACATCTAACATGAAGTTAAACGCAGACGTATGGGGAGTGTTTAAGCATGAATTAGAAACAAATAAAAGATGCATGAATAAGAAGAATATGTGGGCAAAAACGACACAGCATGAAAGTATTAAAAGTAAGAGGAGCTAAACAGCAAGGAATCAAAAACAAAACGCTACAGGAGCAGAGGGCGTGTAGAGGCATGAACAAAACTTGGACCACCAAGTTAAATTGTTTAATCACGCAACAGTATACACAGAAGAGAGGGTTGCGTAAAATATCAAGTGAGGGCTTGTGTGGAATAAAATGACTGCAGGCTTTAAATTGTCAAAATCATCAACAGTAAGGAGGCAGGCAGCAGGCGAAAACGCTAGGGGGCCTAAGGGAGAGCAAATGGCGTCGTTTTGAGGCAGCAAAGGAGGATGAATCAGGATGCAAAACGCACAGTAAAAGGAGAAAATTAAAGAAGCAAATTAAAGGAAAATAGGAAGGCAGCGTGGAATCAATGAAGGAACGACGACACATTAGGAAGTAAAAATTAAATGAGCAGCACGTAGCACGCAAGTTCTTTTAAGGGGTGAAATCACGCAACAGTGGGGAGAAATCAATTGACAGCGTTGCAAGAGAGAATAGTGAGCTGGGACAATTAAACCTAAATTGTCCCATCACGATATAAAGATAATGAATCATCATTGGGTGGGGGAGGAGAAAAAAATCAAGTAACAAGGAAGAGGTCAGACGCAATAGCGTTAAAAAATAGGAGAAAGGGCTACATCTATGTTAGGGAACAGAAGAGGGGTCGCGCAACAGTAGAGAAGCAAATAAGAAGAAGACGACGGTAGATAGCAAACAAGGAAGGATGACAGCGACAGTTCCAACGCCAGTGATAGTCGGAATAGTTAGGAAAATCATGATGTTGGGTAACTAAATTTTAATTCTTGGTTTACAGAATCCTAGTTATTGAACTTTGCATGTTGTGAGATTTGTGTTCTTTATTTCAATCGATTTATTATTCAAGTATCAATTATTTTTCTAGGTCATTATTTGATTGTCTAATTTGACAGCTAGGTTCGCAACTAGTTTGTGTTTTTATTCAATCAATCGCTAGATTAAAAAGATTGACATTCAATTCTTTTAATCAAAAGTAGCGACTAGGATTTTTGTCTACTACGTTAGGGACATGATTCTAGGAAAAATAATT
>JANZXV010000002.1:29692447-29710729 GCA_027576455.1 Erythroxylum roigii
AAGTCATTTACCACATAATACACACATCATGCATTTTGCCCATCTCACACAACAACCATAAATAATTTACCCACCTTCAAACTTGCAAATTCCAAGATCCATGGCTTCCCTCTTCTTACTCTTGGATAACCTCTTGATTGCCTAACAAAACCAACAATTCATTAATTTCCCTTCAATTTTCGAAATTCCCTTTTCAAAAACCCTAAAACCCTTATCAACTTCAATCTAAGTTCTTCATGGCACATCTAGGTTGGGAAAACTCCAAACCTAGCTAAAAACCCCAAAAACCCTATGAATTTTACTATTCATCATCTTCCTCCTCATCACTTTCTCTCACTAGGATTTTTCCCTAACCAAACCCTAAACCATTTCTCAACAAAAGCATGGGGAAGATGATAAACTTACCTTAGGAAGCTTGGTTTCCTTCTTCTCCCACGAAATCTTCCATCTTTCCTTGATTTTTCTCTTCTTTTTCTCTTCTTCTTCTTCTTTCTCACGACATTCTCCCTCCTCTCTTGGTGGTTCACGAAAATGCTCCTCTTTCCCTTCTATTTTGTTCTTTTATAATCCTCCTTGAACTTCCTAAAATGCCCTTCACTTAAAGGGACTTACCCAAAATGCCCTTGGTTGGTTTTTAACCTATTCCATCCACTTAGCTAACTTGGTTCCAACTTAGTTCAATTCTAACTAAGTTCCAACCTTCATCAATTTATCAATTGCTAATTTCCATTCCAATCCTAACACTCCAACGTAAATTAAATTTCTATTTCTTTATCGATTTCCAATTAATGACCCAAACATTCCCAAACTATCCTTAGATTGAAACAACATTTCATGCTCAATTTCTATCCAAAAATTGAAACCCTTAGAGACTAAATTAGAACTTGAGTCCAACAGATAAATTGTAGCTCTATTTCTCTAGTTTAAATTCAAATCAAGAATCGTCTCATTTCGATAACTAGAGAAAGAGTTATGGCCAAAACACCAAAGCATGTTCAATGTAACATTTTCCAACTTTTTAACCTCTAACACTTCATATATAATAGTTCAAACTTCCAAGAACAATTTGGGGTCCAACAATTTATTTCACAAAAGAAATATATTCTTGAGGTTTTGAACAAATTAGAATTAAGGACTGCAATCTAACCTCTACTCCAACAGATTTGGGATTAAACTATGTTTGAAAGACTCAGAAAAATGCTTGGAGTTTGTTCTTCAAAGGAAATTATACCTATTGATCGATAAACCGTGTAGATGTTATTATTCTTAAATTGATTTATGCATAATTCAGTTTAAGGGAGGGTGTTAAGTTGTGGTCTTATAAAATAGGTGCTTGTGGTTTTATGGGTTTAATAATTCCTAGTCTTAAGAAATTTGTTATTCAGTTCTCTATTTCTTAGGAATTTGTTATTTTCTTGTTATTGTAATTGCCTATATAAGGCTATTATGTGATGAATAAAAGGTGAAGTTCATGTTCTCTTCCTCTCCTGTTATTTCATTTTAATTAAAGTATTTGCAAAAGCTATTGGTTAACATATAAGCCTAGTGAGCTACTTCACCTATTTCCAATTAGTTTTAGGACGAAACTTCACTTGGGCTTATGTGTAGTTTAACTTTCCTCCTTGTGTAGGCCCTAGGCCCATTGCAACGTTAACATGGTATCAGAGCCAATGAAGATTTTGGCCTACTGTTTAGCCCAGAAATGGGCCCATCATTTAAGCAACTGGATAAGGATTTGAAGTCCGCACGGAGCAAGTGGCCCAGTAGTATTGTTTTTCCCAAGAAGGAGCCTATTTGACCTCAATCAAAAGTTCATCCTTGATCAGGATTGTTTATGTAACTATCCAGATTGCCTAAGTAGAAAGGGACTCACATGTGAGGGGGTGTTGAGAATATCCATATGTGGATGTCCCATAAGGGAAAGAAAACTAACATATAAGCTTAGTGAGTTACTCCACCTATTGCCATTTAGTTTTAGAATGGAGCCTTACTTGGGCTTGTGTGTAGTCTAACTTTTCTTTTCATGATAGCCCGTAGGCCCATTTCAAATTTAACAGAATGAAGGTAGTAATACGGACTAGAACTTTCAGAAATACATCTGGCTTGTTTCCTTTATTTGATTCTTCTTGAGCTTTTAATAATGCATTTCAATAAGTTAATCTCTTCATTAGTTACATTTTTAACATCAAGAATGCCTCTGTAGCTAATAAACTTAAGCAAACATGAGAGGAACAGGAACTCAAATAAAAGTCTAGCAGGCATTATGAAGATCACAGAACTAAGAGTTCATGATAGAGAAAACAACTGAAATGTTAGATTCCATTTATGTGGAAAATGCAAGTACAAATTGTTGGGTCTTATACATCTTTTCATCATTCTACTTGTCATTAAATGTTTCTAAATCTAAAATTATAATTTGTGGTCCGCAAGTCAATTTAGGTTTTTCGTAATTTATGGTTTATGTTAGTTATATACTTGACTAACATGAGTTCTAAACTTAGAAAAAATTGTTAGGTCAGCAAAAATAATGAAATCTTAATGATTACATTAATTTGGGGCTTATTTCATATAATTTTCTAAATGTTATAGTATCTTTTGTCTAAGTAAAAAGTATATTTTTAACTATAACATGTTTATTACATATTATTCAAATTCTAATATTTTAGAGTTTTCAAAATAAATCTTAGTCTTTGTAAACTGTCTAATTTAAACCTTAAATAGACGAAAATATTAATGGAATTATGTTTTCATTTATTATATGTCAAGTTAGTGTTGATGTGATATATATTTATTATTTTTACTGATTATATAAATCTTACATACATATACATGTTATTGTAGGACTTATATATTTTTAACTAAACATAAATTAATTATTTTTAATTATGATTATATATAATAAACCCTAACTTAAACCAATAGCTCTAATTTAATCTAAAAAATCTAACTTAATCTTAGTTAACTTAACTCAATTTGTTTTTTCTATTAAAGATAATAAAAAAATGAACTTTGCAGAACCAACACAGTGGGAAGAAGAAGAAAAAAGAGTAAATCAAAAGTAAATAGGCAATCAATTCTTTTGTAAGATTTTGATGGATAGTTGTTTTTAAGTCATAGTGATCCAATTTCGTGCTAGCGATATGAGGACCATTAACATTATTATTTATAATTCAAGGTGAAGTTGTTGGAACATTAGATTATATTACTCCAAATACTTCATAATGTTTAAGATTTTGGGGTTATTATAATTGAATTACTATTATGAAGACATTTAATTTATTCAGAGTCTCCAAAGAGTCAAGAGAGTTTTGTTACTTGGGTAAGAGCCTTTTTAGTCATTACAATGTTCAACTATAGTAGTGTTTGGTCTCTAACATTTGTTTTTGTAAGTGAAGGCAAAGCCAGTAATAAAAAGTGGTAATGCAAGAGACATAACGTTCATAAAGAGCAATTGGGGTCCATAAGTTTCTTTTCTCTTCTAAAAACATACACCATCAAATTGGGAATTAAGAGCTTAGAAAAATTCCAAAAATGCAAACTCTTCAAGCAAAAACATCAATGGCTGGAGGTATTTCATTTTCATTCGTATTTAGTTTATATATTATTCTAACGTATATTACTGTTGAATATATACGTTAGAATTGGCTTACATTTGGTATCAGAGCATTTAACCTCTGCCTTGTTGGAGTTTTTGGAGAATTTCGTATTCTGCAAAAAAAAAAAATCATATTTGAAAATATGTTTTTTAGAGTTGTTTTGGGCTTTTGATGTTGATTGCTAAGTTTTAATTTAATTAAAAACCTCAATTATCGCAAGTGCACGGGTCGTGAATTGTAGTTAAACAGGGTCGATCTCACAAGGAGGTGTGAATTAATCTAATCTTAAGTTTTATAAGGCTTAGAAAATTAATAAAATAAAAATAAAATAGAACAGATAAGTAAACACGAGAATATTGTTGGCGAAAAATTAACTTGTAAAAATAACGCAAAACAAAATTAAAGTTGAGCAACACAAAAGTCACAATTGAAAATCAACCAAGAGAATGAATCAATTATGAAGGAACGGATTTATCCTATCATCAATGCTAATCTAGTCACTTATGTGTTAATATGGTGTCAGTTCTCGACTATCGAGGGGTGGATTACTCTCTCTTGAGTTATAATCACTAAGCCCTAATTGATAATTCAAGTGATCAATTTTATCCACTGCCGCAATCTTTCCACTTCATCCAAAATTTTGTAATCATCGTCAATAATGTCCCAATTTAATGCAATCTCTACTCTTCATCTCCTAAAACAAAACAAACATTAATTTGAACATTTAAGCATAAAAATGATTTCAAAACAAAGGAGATAATATCAAATAATATAGCAAGATAACATCTTATCAATAATCCCTAATTAAATCAAGTAACTGAAAATGTAGTCTCTCAATTAACGATCAGCCCACAACTTAATTAGTTCTTAAGTGTTCTAATGAACAACCAGGTCCTCACACGGGATCTCTCTCCGTATAAATTATTGATTTGATTAATCACGTGGTCTATTAAGTAGCTTAACTCTCAATCATTTTTATTCGGTTCACCCTTTCAGTTTATTACCAAAACATGCAAGCAACGTAATTAATCACAACTCCCAGTTAATCAACATAAAAGATAACTAGATTAACATTGAATCAATTCAAAATTCCTAAAGAAAAGTTAGAACATCATCAACAATCCAAAACCCATGATCATCTTTCTCATATTCATCTTAATATTCAAAGTAAAAGAATACAAAGATGAAAAGAAACAATCACTTGGAAGGGATTAGATGACTCAGGAAAGGCAGTAGCTACAAAGACCCGCTTCCTCTCTCCTCCTTTTCCTCTTGTATCTTCTTCCTCCTCACTCTTGGAGTCTCCCAAATGTGGCAGAATCTATAGCTCCTTTAGGGTTACGTCATTATGCCTTATATACTCTTTGCCATTTAAGGTAACCCTAGGGTTTTTCGAGGGATGTTTTGAGGTCCGAAACATCCCTTAAAAACTTAAAACTAAAAGGCCTTATATAGTCTTTATTTGTCACACATGGCCATGATCATGGCACATTGTTTCGCTTTCTGTCACGATATCGTGGCCCTTCATCCATGCTTCTGTCATGATTGTGGCACATTGGCAATGATTGTGGCCTTGGGTTCAGCTACAGGCTTTATCTGAATCGTCTCCATTTGTTGGGCCTTGTTTTCGAAGCCCAACAATCATTTCGGAGTCATAAAGTGTGAACATATCACCCTGTAGAGTTATTTTAATTAACCCTCATTAGCATCATCAGTTCATTTTCATTCTCATAACATCCCAAAAATTGACTCACAATTTGTTCAATGGCGTGCCCATACAAATCAATCACCATAATCAAACTCATTTCTCCTAATTCAGAATAGATTTTCAAAAACTTCAAACCAGAATTTCAATTTGACTTCTTCAAAGAAATTGTAACTCTAAGTCTCTAGTTTGTTTTGAAGCAAGAATCATCTTAATCGGAGCTTTATAGATGAAGATATGCTTAAAAATCCAAAGTGTGTTCATACCCCAATCATGTTCTCCCAACCGACCCCTCAATTTCTCTCCATCAAACTTTTTCAAATCAACTCCAAAAGATACCAATTTTCTTGGAGAGATAGAAACATGTCTTATGAATCTATTGCTTCAAGAATCACCTCATTTGTAGGTCGGATAAGGAAGTTATGACCAAAAGAATCCAACATGTTTAAGTCCTCATTCATATTGTACCTATCTTGGCGCAATTACCATAACTTTCAATAGACATGTCAGATTGAGTTTGTTCTTAGACGATTTGAAAGAAGACTTCTAGATCTACAACTTTCATGAAGATCAAAAAGCGATATTCTGCCTCTCAGAAATCGCAATTTATTGAAACTATCCAGTGAATGTCCGTTTAACGGATATTATGGGGCCTGGGGGCTCTTTTTCACTCGAGAAGGTTCGTTTAACGGACATGGGCAATGCTGGGGTCATTTTTGACCCGAAAAGGCCTGTTTAACGGACCTAAAATCAGTCTAAGGGATATAGGGGTTCCCTAAACCCCTCCAAAACCTCTCCAATGCTTCCTACATCCAATCTAACATCATATTCACTCAGAATCTTCCCAAATTCAACTCTTCTAGTGTCAATTTACTTCATATCAATTAAAACACCAAATTTATCTCATAAAACTCTCTATTTTCAACCCATTTGATTCATCAAAACCACACATTCTCATCATTATACCATAGTTGTCCGATTCATACATTCCATGCAACATCACATCTTGTAATAATCATATCTTTTCACTCCGGTATCCAAAAAATGCAAACTTTATATCGTTAGAAAGCTAGAAAGATCATCTACAACTTCCAAGAAGAAAATTTTGACCAGTTCTACCTAGATTATTCCAGATTTTTCCTGGAGTCAGAACACAAAACTTACCCTTATGAAAAACTTGAAAGGTATTCCAACTTCACTTCCTTAACTAAAGCAACATCATTCTTATCCATTCATAATTCCTAATTTCTTTTACATAACATCTCACTTATATATATAACAATAGTTCATTCTCAAGATTCATCATCTCAAGTTAATGACTTCAGACATACCTAATTTCAACTTAACATCATCCATACACAATTCATATTTCATTAACATCATAAGATAAGTGTTTACAAGCTCTATTGGCATCTCATGCCACAATACATCATTTTGCAAAATCCCCAAATTACACAAGATACTTGAATGATAATTATTTAAAATGCAATTACAGCTTTGTTTTATATAAATTACTCCGAAACAAAACAAAACATGCAAATTCATATTGATGTCTTAACTTTCTTTCACCTGGTCTCTTGCTCATCACTTGAATAGGGGAAGGAGAGTGGGAGTGAGCTTGAAAGCTTTGGGGTAACAGCTTATAATGGAAAAATAATCAAAATCATTCAAAAAGTTCATTGTCATAGAAAAATTCTTGTTGAAATCCATAAAACACTTGTTTCTCAAATTCTTATAATGTAGTCAAATTTATAAACCACAAAACATGAATGCATCAAACTTGTTCATATATCATAAGTACATAAGCACATCAGAATGGTTTGGGTAGATCTATAAACATGACGAACTACATAATTCCACATAATGGTCCTGTTTAGTCGTAAACTTGAGGGAGTCCATGAAGGAGCTCCTTGCCACTAGAGGGCAGACGGGAGAAGCCTTTAACTTGGTCAACATGCACGTGACAATTCTTGGATGGATTACCAAAATCCACATAACATGTATTTCAAAACTTGTTGCCCAAAATGACACTTTTCAAAAGCTTGATTTCATATACTTAATATATTTCTAAAACCAATTTCGAAAACATGATTTCATAAACATGCGATCTTTTCAAAAGAAATCATTTTCATAAATCATCACACAATTCACTTATGAAACATGTAGCAATTTCTCAATTCATTCAAGACACAATTAATGCAACACTTATGATGCAATTTAAATTATTAAATTTCCTTGATTTAAAGAAAACAAAAGTGGCTTATTTACTCTATTATAAACATGTACCTACTTTGATTTTCTTGCTTAAACTTTGCTCAAATTGCCTCTACTCTTGCTCCTCTTGCCTCTTTCTTGATTTCCTTCATCATTGACAAAATTTCCAAATCAATAGGCACTCCAATTGAGAAACCCACAAGACATAATCACCAAAATTGATCCTAGAAAACTTAAACCCATCCATTTCTTAAGCTATAAGAACCAAAACCCTTTTAAAAATCCAAAATATTATAATCAAACTTACCTTAAATCTTCACCAAATAAAGAGTTTCTTGGCTTGAATGAGAGCCTTAATCCTCCTCTTCCTTTTTACCTTCATGAACAACTTCAAAATCATTCTTGAAGGCTTAGAAAAATCAAAACCTAGCTTGCTCTTCTTCTTTCTCTCTTTTCTTTTCTCTCCAACGACACTTTCTCTCTCTTTCCTCTTCAATTTCATTTTTTTGCTTCTTCTATTGCAAGACACCAATTTTCTTCTTCCTTTTATATCATTAATGATTGAATAATGTCCATTTTACCCTCACTTATATGCCTTGTAACTTAAATGCTTAAATGACTTGCCAATTTGCCCCTCATGCAATCTTACCAACTTAACACCATAATTCAATTAGCCTATGTCATATAATCTTACTCACATTAACATGCTAATTAATTCCAACTTACATTAATCTTGCAAGACCGCAAAATTCATTTAAGTCATTGCCTAACTCCTTCCAAAAATCAAGACCTTTTTCTGATAATGTAATTGAAGGAATTTGCTAGCACTTCCTTCTAGAAGAATGTTTCTCATTATCTTAAGTTTCTAATAAAACAAAAATTATTCAATTTGGTTCGGTAATCTGAAAGTTATACCCCAAACATTTCCAAACTGTTTTTATGTTGAACTAATATTCTGTGATCAACTTCCATCCCGAAATTGAAAGTCTTAGAGACTAAATTAAAACTCAATTTCTTCAGACAATTTGTAACCCTATTTCTCTAGTTTAATCCAAATTAAGAATCATCTCATTTGAATAATTGGAGAAAAAGTTATGGCTAAAAAATCGAAGCATACTCAATGAACATATTTCAATGACATTTTCCAGCTTTTAACTACCAACCTTTCATATATAACCTATCTTGTACCTAAACCATCTTTTCTGTTTCATTTTAAATTCAAGAATTCTCCTTTTCTCTACACATAAATAATCGCCAACAATTTCTCATTTAATAGTTCTAACTTCTAAGAAAAATTCGGGGCCTAACAGTTTAAAGCAATGATATCTTGTTAATTGGTTGTTGATTATGGTGAATAATGAACTTGTGCCTTAATGATTATAATGATGCCTAATTCAAGAATATATCTTTTCCTAAAATCTTGATGTGAAATGCAAAAATTGACCTTATGTCTTGAAGTGGGTGATGCTTGTGTTGGAGTCCTATTAATATATCAGTAGGTATAGTTGTGTGTGAATAGAAGTGGTGAACTTACTACTTATTTTTATAAACCAAAATGGTTTTTGAAATAAAAATGAATTTTCTTTTGCATGACTACTTATGGGTAAAAATAATTTTTCCCTCGTTGAGTGTAATACTTATGTCATTATTTTTGTCCCCTAGGAAAAAGAAAAAAAATGTTATTAAGTCGACTAGCCAACAGTAGCAATAGTAGCAGTAATGAGCATAAGTAAGGTCTAGAAAGGTCAACCAAAGTTATTTAATTGTTCTCATTTTTCTCATGTATTTAGAGAATTATGTCTTTCGATGTCAAAGTAGACATTTGGGGCATTAGTGTGGTGGTAAAAAAATCTTGTTAGCTAGAAGGGTTTGGAGATCAATAAATGAGAAGGAGTTCTTGCCGGTAAAATGGGTACATGAACATTCATTCAAAAAACAAAAAATTTTGTACATTCAAATGTAGAAATGATGCCTTATATGTCAAAAGGACTAGATACGTCTTTATACAAAGAATCAAAAATGTAATGGTAACTCCTGGCTATGGTTTGATAATTGGTGCACTCTACGACCTGTCCACTTGCTTCCTAGCTGTCAAAACCTTATGCCATTATATCCTAAGGACTCTAAGGTAAGTTCATTGATCTCTGAAGGCACTTAGCTCTGTTTTAATAGAGGCAATAAGCTATTTGAACTTAATTTCCCAAACCACCAGCCTAACACTAGTATGGAAGACAACATCATTTGGATGAACCATTATACTAGATGCTTTTCAAACAAGTCTTAGAGGGAGATATTTTGTATTCATGCTCCTAAGTGAGCTGGTTTAAGCTGGTCTGAAGTAAGTTTCTTTCTCCCAAACACCTTCTTTCTACTGTGATTGGTGGTTAGAAGTTGCCTAAGTATCATGGACATAATTAAAACCTCATCTCCAATCAACCAAATCTGCAAGCTTTGTCTTACTGCTACTAAAAGCTGTGATCACTTGTTTTTTAGTTGTTCTTACGTGAATACAGTCTAAAGAACCACCCAAAGTCATTGTGATCGTTTCTGTAATACAACTTGTTAGAATGATATCCTTCAAGAGGTTGCTAATTTTAACAAGATGGAGAGAGAAGATTATAACCTTTTCAAAGTCGCATTTGGATTTACCGTATACACTATCTAGTAGGAGATGAACTCTAGATTGTTCAAGAGCCAACTAGATGATGCTGAAGCTACCAACTTGATGACTATTTAAAGGATAAGGGAAATGGTTTTGATCAGATGCAAATTCACTCCCTAGTTTGCTTGAAATGGCTTTTTGTAATCACTTCAATGAATGGGACGAGCCTTGGTTCACTTCTTAGCTATGTTTATCTTTCAGTAAGGGATCCGCAAGAGCAAGATTAAATGTCTTTTACGAATTTTGAAGTATCATTTAAGACAATATCAGCAGAATCTAAGTAACACCATGTAAGACAAGTTATTTCTATGTACCAATCTGGGGAATAAGTTCTGAGTTAAAAGACATCTTTTATCATTAGAAGTTGCATTATTTTTTACACTTCCATAGTCACCAACATATAACAGTAAAAGTCGTGGACCAAGACTTTAAAAGACAACCCAAAAGGCAGCGCAAAAAGATTCCAAAGCAGCCAATCACATTCAGGGCCGAACATCCAGTCCAATGGGGGAAATTATAGCCCAACGAAAGTTCTCTTCTTTTAAAACAAAAATGGGAACAAAGAAGCCCAACCTCCCCAGTTCTGCGTAATTGACTTCTTCCACCAATTGACTTCTCATGTTCATCAATGGCTGCATAAGCTTCCCATTAACTTGGTTTTTCTTGTTTTCTTTAATACCTTGTTTTCCTCTTCCCCAAGTAACACTTCTTTTATCTAGCTGACAGCTTTTGTTTCTTCATAATTTCGATCCACGTGGTTGGCTCTTCGCTTTGAAATTTTAAACTTTTTCAGGAAATCTGAATGTTTTGATCTTGGGAACTCTCAAAAGAGTGAGGTTAATAGTATGGTTCTGCCATTACTAAAGCTAGGGACTTTAGCCGTCAAAACTCTCAGTAAACCAGTCGCTAATAAACTGAAGCAACAGGCCACCAATTATCCAAAGTTCCGTCACTTCATTGTCAGCATCGCCCAGGTAACATTGTATTGTACCTCTTTCTTCAATATATATACCTATGATTATTTTGTTTTGATCTCTTTCCTCAAGTGGGTTTTGGTTGTAACAGTGTTTCCTTTATTAAACGTGTTCATCGAGTGTGAACGTGAATACATTTTTAGGGTCCTTGTGACCTTAAAAACGTTTGCTTTTGTTTCAAAGTTTCGAGGATGGAGCTCGTTAATTGACATGGCGTGGCGATGTCTTATTGTTTCTTTATTTGATTTTAGTGCGAGAGATTGATATTAACCTGTATAATATAATTGTTGGATTCAGGCTAATCACCGATTAACTACACAAATGCAAAGACGAATATATAGTCATTCTACAGATGTTGAGATACGCCCCTTGGATGAGCAGAAAGCTGTTCAGGCTGCTGTAGATCTTACGGGGGATATTTTTGTCTTCATGGTAGTATCAATTTAACCTTACTCTCCACTTTCTATGGAGCATTTGTTTTGTTTTGTTCCCACTTGTCTTCACTGTGCATCTCTATTGTTTCAACCTTTTATCTCTTCTGTATACCTTTGTAGTACATTTTAATCTGCCAAACATGATTATGCATTTTTATGAAGCAACAGGAAATGATGGAAATTTGGGGTGTTAAGGTCTCCCCAATTCTCATGTAGTGAAGATTTTGTGGATCCTAATTTATCTCCGACTTGAAACTTTGGGTATTGCAAACTTTATTAAAAGAGATGTACCGTATATATATATGGTCCATAGGATATGATGAGAAAAGGCATTTTTGTTTGAGATTGAGCTGTTTGTTAAAACACTACTGAATATTATATGCTTCTTTTGTTAAAATGGGACAAGATCAACGAATGATTATGAGTTGCGTTCATCAGTGCACAATCCAACCTTAACAATTGCAGGTGGTTTTACATATAGCATATGTTGAATCAGAAGTGTGGATCATGATCAGCACCCAGGTGAAGAGTGGCAAAATTTGCATTTTAATCTGAAAGTGCTGTTTAGCAATGGATCTTGTCATGTTCGCTAAAGTGTGCTACAACTTTGGCCCACAGAAATAATTAACGATAGGATTGAACTTGTGAGAATGCTCGTTCTTTATGTGACTTATGATTTCTGTATCAGTAAAGTATTGTTCACTGCCAATAGGATGCAGTAATTGAAACTTGTGTACATGTTTGATGGATGTCATAATGTAGGTCAATGTGTATAGTTAAAGAGTTGTATGTGTTTAGTTAAAGAGTTTGTATGTATCTATAATATAATGATGAATTTCATCGAGTATAGTTTAGAAAAGGAAGGCAGACTATTCATTTTGACATCAAAAGAGTGCAACTATGTCTACTGGGTGTTGTTGAAGAGTGCAACTATGTCTTTAACTTTCTAAAAAGCCTCTTATACTGCCCAACTTTCTTATCTATATAGGTTGCAGGAGCTGTAGTCATTTTTGAGGTGCAAAGAAGTGCTAAATCAGAAGCGAGAAAGGAGGAATTGCGCAAGCAAGAATTTGAGGTGAGTATAATGATGCTGTTCAATTTTTTTAGAGGAACTTTCTGTAATGATTTTGTCAAATCTTAAGTTTTATCTTTGTATTCCCTCGAAGAACACAATTCATTTGTTAAGAAATTGCTATACTAAAGTACCACAAATCTCCTGATATTCTACAAATCCATTTCATTTTTCTTGCTGAGTGATTTTCCTGTTTCGTTGGTTTCCTTATCTTCAGCATCAGCTAAACTGCGATTTTCTTAATCCTTACATCTCTATGGGAAAAGAAAACTTGATTCTATTAGACACATTGAAGTGTTTTGAAAGTTTTGGTTGGACTTAGACAGGGAAATTTATTATGAGATCCTGCAAATAGTATTTTACTGCTACTGAAGTACTGGTTGTTATATGTTCTAGGCTATGAGACAGAGAGATGAAGAATTGGCAAAAGAAGTGGAATTCCTCAGGCACAAACTGGACGAAATTGACCAACTTGCTAGGGGACGAGGACTCGGTGGTTTATTCCATCTCAAGCATTCTAATACAGAAAATGTGAAGGTGGCAAATCCAGCTTGATCTAATTATTGGAAAAAGATCAATATAGTACAATTCATTACAGAGCCCCTCATTTATATAGGACCTCACGTAACTTTCGATTTCTTTTCGGCCTCGTTGATTCCAGGCTTGAATTGGTTCAGAAACACATTTTCCATATCTTAGGCTCGTTTATGCCTCCTATTAAATGTATAAAGGTGACTGCTTAGCTGCCACCAACCTTTTTAGCTTTTAAGAAAAATAATCAGAAAAGCAACGTTGCAATGTGATGTCTATTTTATGAAAGTAAAAACTAAAAACTAAAATGGAAGTCTAGGTCTCTGGTCCCATTTATCTACAAATAATGCCCATCCCACAGACAATTAAGGTTCTTGTACTTTTTAACAAGCTCTGTTATAAAGTCATCACTAAAATCCTCTATCCAGACAGCACCCTATGAATTTGTTGGAGAAGATGGCTGCGCTGTAGAACTTGTGGATAGAATAAATGCTGTCTTGTTGGTGGAAGATGCCCTGAGTGCTAGTGTTCTTTGTCCCTTATTTCAGTGGCAAGAGGAACTTTGCCCTTAGCCTTTTATTCCAAACGGACTATTATTTCCAAGTATACAATTTTCCTAGCATTTTAGTGTTCTCGTAATACTAGTTCATTTTTGGCGGTGAAAGGCTCGCGAAAGAAAAAAGTTGTGCTTGAAAAGAGGGGAAGTGTTCTTTCTTCTTTTATAGCTCCGGAGGAATAGGCAAAAATTCTTTATTTGTAATCAGAAGATATAAGTTTGAATTACGGAAATAACCTTTTTGTAAAAAATACAAGTGGAAGGTTGCATACATCGATGCTCTCTCTAGACTCTTACAAAATAGGAAGTCTTGTACATTAGATACGTTGATGTTGACTTTATTTTTTCTTCTTTTACCTTTATATTTCTTCCTAGATTTGAAACCATTATGATGGATATGTAGCAAATTTATTTCTGAAAGCAATCACCTTTAGCACTTATTGTACAAATCATTTTATGATTAATAAATGCATTTTTCATTATTTCGATATTCATACATTTATGGATTTGATGTTGATCTTAAATTGATTTAATGAAGTCTTTGATACAAAACATAGCATAAAGCAAATCATGATGAGACCATGATAATGAGATTTCTAACATGTATAATTATATCAGTATCTAAACTTTCTCTAGTTATAGGATTAATGAGATGAGATATCATTAATCCGGATAGACTAGCACATGTTATACTCCTTGATTGAATCAAGCAGTAGATCTCATAAGCTGTAGACATGAGTTGTTTAAAGTTAACATATGGATGCTTACTAAGGGTAGTAAGTATATTGGATTGACCTACTATGAGACAATCTTATGGATATTCTATTACAGTGTCAATGATTGTCTCATTATAGCAATGATGCAAGTATCCTTTGACTTAAGGTGCTTAAGGATATTTCGGATACTGATCATGTGCTTTGATTCCATTCATCGGTTTCTTTCAGGGGTTACTCATAGGGTGGTGATTAGGTACACTTGAGGTATTCGGAGGTAATTGAGTAGCCAATAAAGGATTCACCACTTTTGATAGAAGGAGATGATACCCACGGCCTCCTGTTGGGGTCATTACTCAGGAGTCTCTGACCAGAGCATATATGTGTCATGAAGAGAGTCTTCAATAATACATAGAGTTATGAGATCCTCAGGACAAGATCTAATATCACTTGGACTAGATGTGATGTAGTCAGTCTAGTGGGAGTTGACACTTTAATCATACTCTTAACTAAATGGGTTATAAATGGTAAAAGGACAAATTGCATGGCAACATTGCGTATGGAAGGGTTCGTAGTCAAACTACTGACTTTTCGGTCAATTAGGGTCATGATGTGTTGCTAGATACCGCTCTTGAATTACTTGAATTAAGTGTTAATTCAAGTAGCCAACATAATCTGGAACCTAATAGGTTACAGAATTTGAAAGGATGAGTAAAATGGTCTTAAATGGTGATTCAAGATAAGAGAGAGTGTTCCAGGATTGTATCACGATGTGATTGTGGTAGAAAACGTTGCATGGAATGGATCAGAAACAAGTATTGTTATAGCGCCCCCTTACTGTAGGGTATCCACCGGGACGCCCGTAGGTCATTCCGGTACATATCCTATGATAAGAGAGAACTACAGACAAACATCACTATACTCCACATGGCATCACAATAATAAAACAATAATATTAAATTGCAACTTTTTAAAACCAAACTGTTTTCATTACATTTCACCAAACTCAGTAATTTACATGTCTGTCAGTTATATCTGTCTGTACATTCCTCTGAAACGTAACTACTATACATCAAAATAAAATAGCAGTCCTAACTAGGTCATCCCAAAAAGAGTCTCAGCTGACCGATCTGTGAGCCATAGCCTCTCTCGCCAACAGATCTACACGGCTCAAACAGTCCCTCTGGAGCTAGGGTCTACACTCAGTCTTGAAAAATAAGTTGTAATTTTGGATGAGTTTGCCAACTTTTCGCCCAATTCATGCATCACACAGACAAATTACAGAGTATTTCACTAAGACAGATTCAGAAGTACCACATGATTCAATTAACAGCAATCACAAATGTATAAGGCATTCTTGCCTTTTTCCCATCACAAATATTCAATCCAATATGTATGTAATGCATATGTGACTCTTTCCCATTTTAATACGGTGTTGTGACCGAATGCCTTAACAGTCCCATAGAAACAGTAGACGCGTCTTAGGAGTAGGAGAGCCCTCTGGGTATACACTACCTCCTTTCGAGCTCAAGGCTCTTTTTTAGTATTGACGACTACTCCGGTCACAACTGTTATTACCAGTTCATGCATTTGTGTATGAAATGCATATTCCCAATTTATCAGTCCATATATCACAAACAGTGAATGTATCACATCAGAGGCAAAACAATTGATTACAGTAATAGGAAACAATTCCATAATTATCACACAAATATCACATCAAGAACACTTCTATGTCAGCTCTCCCAATTCATCGGACCATCTGTCCGGAATCTAATCAGAATCAAACGCAATCCCTAATCCCACCATTATCTCCATAGTAAGCATATAATAATTGAGAAAATCCATCTTAGTCACTCACCTAAAACTTCCGAGCTAATGCTGGGAAGTCTCTGCAACGTCGGTAGGTCGACGCTCCAAACGTGCCTCTATAAGGATCACAGAACATAAACATTATCAATTGTCCAATCAGAATTAATTAATGATGCACATGTGACAATTAAAATGTGTACAATGCATGTTCATGATATTCCCAGCCTTAATCCACAATTTTCAATCACAAAAATCCGTCTAAAAATTAGAAATCCAATGGCGCTGAAATTACCTAATTCGGATCTCTACAAGTCCAAAAATTAAGAAAACACTAACCAGACAATAATTACCCGAGCCCACGTCAATTTTTCGTGTCGTAGGATACGTACCGGAATGACCTGCGGGCGTCCCGGTGGGTACTCTACGGTAAGGGGGCGCTATAATTATGATGACCTAAAATGTTTACAAATTAAAGCGGGCCCAAATTGTTTACTGATTTCCACACATATGATTATATTCAAAAAAAAATCTACTGAGTGTTTGACTGTATTCGAGTGCTCTAGCATGCCACTCTCATGAGGCACGGACTTGGATATCACCTACGATATCAGGTTCGGGTCTTGCGGGAGTGGGGTGCTACACTAATAAGTAACGGTTTACCATCCTTGTTGTTAAGCGCATTGTCCTCTTTACTTTCCCTTTTTCTTTGTCGTGTGTTACTTGTTGCTCTGTTTCTATTAGATATCGCCTCCATCATTGTCGTTCCTCTGTGTCACCATTGCCTTGTTGCCTTCCTTGGTTGCTTCTTCGTCTGATATTGTTTTCTTCTCATCGAGACTTGAGTGTCACCTCTTCAACTCTTCTACTTTTTGTGCAACAATTGGTACCAAAGTCAGGGTTGATGAATGACGAAGGTGATGTTTATCTATTGGTTGTGTATCTATTGGTTTTAGCATAAGTAACCTTCGCACCTCCGAGGACGATACGGTAAGTAATTGATTTTCGTGAATCTCACTGTGAAGCATGGTAACTCGGAAAGAGACGGAAAAGCGGCAAGTGGCTTGCCATATATCTCTTTGGATCCCAACAAGCTCTCACCTTTTCGAGTTGTATATCTTACATGTGGCGGAAGTCGACGTTTGGAGCTCTAAAGATATTATCGCTGTCGCTGGCGATGACGCATAAGTTTCCTGTGTTTCAAGACAGCGGCGGAGGGTGCAGACGATGATGCGACACGTCAATCCTCTAGCATCTTCTGACAACTCTGCTACATCGAGCATCCTGGTAAGCTTGGTGAGAATTTTGTGAGTCCCATTAGTTAGTGACTTGACGTTTCTTGATTCTGCAATCTTTATTATCACACCTTGTTTTATTATTATTAGTAGTAGTAGTAGTAGTATTATTATTATTTATATCATCATCATTATTATTATGTTAGTATTTTCTTTATTAATTATTATACTCATTATATATCATGCCTACTGTATTAATTCTGTGATGAGGTCTATTATGGTCACCATCAGGTATGTATATGTATATATATATATATATATATATCTTGCCAGTTTTTACGTATTTACTCTTTTAATCTGCAACACTATTATCCTGTCACATATGCATATGGGTCTACTGGAAACAGCCTTTCTACAATGTAGGGATAAGGCTGCGTACTATCAGGCCCCTCCAGACCCTGCTTCACTGCAGGACTTCAAGATATGATGATGGTGATGATATAATAAATATAAAGAAATCTATACTCTAATAAATAGGAAATGCTGGTATTTTACTTTTCTTAAATTCAATACTTATTAATATCTAATTACCTTTTGTTAGTTTCAACAGTTGAATTAATTTATGATATTTTATTAAGAAAAGTTAATATTCTTAGGATATTATTTTTAAAGGGAATTGATTGAACTTTTTATCCTATTTCTTCTGATTCAAAATATAATAAATGCAATAGATATGCGTGTGTGTGTGTGCGCACTCGCGCATGCTTATATATATAAAGAG
>JANZXV010000002.1:29731354-29744954 GCA_027576455.1 Erythroxylum roigii
TTATCTTAAAATTTTATTTAATATGTAATTATTATCAATAATAAAAGTATAATTATATTAACATGAATAATTAAAAAGTTATTTTTTTTATTTTTAAAAAAACTTCAATGAAAAAACAAAAGGAAATGTAACAGCCGCGTATTCGGTGGCAAAGGCAGAAGAGCTTTGAAAACTGCCACCTAAATATGTTGATTATTGCGGAGGACAGTGATGGTTAAATCACACACTCTAACGAATACTGACACCTGGTGAAAACGTTAAATGGGTCCCACGTGATTGACTAAAGCCCACTACGTGTAGCGTTAAGATTGCAGCCTTAGTTAGTCCCCTGCGTGAGAACAACCACACAGTAGCAGTAGCAATCGACTAGGTCTTTGGATGGATTATCTAAAGTTGAAGCCGAGTTCGTTTCTTTCCAGTTTCAATTCGATCTTCTCTATCTCCGTCGCTGAGCTCAGTCGCGGCCGTGTTTGTTGGTGGTTACGATGGGTAGGGGAAAGTTCAAGGGCAAGCCTACCGGCCACCGGATGTTTTCCACTCCCGAAGAGATGGGTATCTCTTTCTGTTCTTTATAATACTGTGCTCATAGTATTGTTTCTATTTTAAAAGTTTAAATTTTGGTTTGCTGTATGTTTTTTGAACTTCTGGGTTAGTTATTTATGTGCAGCATGTCGTCAGTTGCAAAATCAGCACTTAAATGTTGTTTTAATTGCGAAAATTACTTTTCTCAGAAATAGATTATAGTGAATATTCTATTGTTTAAAGAGTTGTGACATACTTGGAACACCTCCTTTGATTTGGGGCTTTTAAGTTGGTGTAAGAATTTTGAGATTTCATTGGTTAAGGTACATTGTTCATATGGCGTTTGAGTTGGTTTGTAGTTGTATTTGAGATTGCTTTAGTTTTCATGCTATTTTCCTATGGTGAATGTATGACGATTAGATGGAGCAATACCTGATACCTGATTCCAAACTTTTCCTCTTGTGATGTATGTTTGAAGCCGCTGGGACGTCCTCAAGGCCTCGGACTTTCAAACGAGTAAGCCATTCTTCTGTCTCTATATGCTTATATATGTATTTACTAGAATTTTTGGACTGTTTATGTGATCAAACTAAATGTTTGGTTGTTGTTTGGCATCATAGGAAGAGGCTGAATACATAGCAGAAAATGATGAGGAAGAATCTGGAGAGGAGTCTGAAGAACGATCTGAAGATGATTCTGATGTTGGTAACTTGTGCTGAAAAAGCATTGGTGGAAGATTTAGTTGACTTGTATTTGCTTGCTTGATTTATTTAACTTCCTTTTTTCTCACTTATAATTTTAGCAAAAGCGTAAAGGAACACAAGGTGTTATTGCGATTGAGAATCCTAATCTGGCAAATCCAAAAAATATGAAGGCCAAGGACGTTGATGTAAGCTTCAATGACTTTGCTGCTTCTCCATTCTTTCTAATTTTGGTTTAAGACCAATGGTCCTACTCTTCTTCTGTAGGTGGGGAAAACGACAGAGCTTTCTAGGCGTGAAAGGTTTGTAATTGCTAATTTCTTATGTTTTTATGGAAACGTTCGTTTCTGTTGATTTGTTCCTGAAGAAATAATGTTTTACATATCTGTTTCATTTGAAATAAGTATTTGTGGGTAAGGAAAAAAACTTTTATCGGGTTATCCTACTGGGATTCTAACCTAGTGTCTTGGTCTTTATTTGACATTTGTTTTTATTTATTTCCAGAGAGGAGATAGAGAAACAAAGAGCACATGAACGATATATGAGGCTGCAAGAACAGGGAAAAACAGAACAAGCAAGGAAAGATTTAGGTTAGTTTAGCCGATTTGTTCTTCTTTGTTTGTTTATAGGATGAACTTCAGAGCATTGAGGTGTGTTTGCATCCGTTTTCCATTAGAATATCATGAACACTTGACATGGTTAGTGAGCATCTGCTTGTTCTTGATGGTTGGACACTTTGGGTAGCATCTAAAATAGAAAGCACCTACGAAGTTAACTAGTACCCTTGAAGTGATAAACATGATACTGATATTGTTAGAATTCCAAATGCCACATATACTATGTTAGTTGTTAAGTGTTTTATGTAGTGATATCCATCTTTTTGCCAGTACTTGATAATTAGGAGGAGTAGCCTGTTGTCTTGTTTTCATTTCCCTTGTTTTTGGGGTCTTCTCCTTGGTTTAAATTAATTTGTTTATTATCTAGAGCGTCTAAGTCTAGTAAGACAACAAAGGGCAGAAGCTGCTAGGAAGCGGGAAGAAGAGAAAGCAGGTAATATTGAGTAACAATCAATAATCTGCCTATGCCTTGCTATGTTATACTTTGACATGCTAAATTGAAAAATGAATATATGTTCTTACAGCAAAAGAGCAGAAGAAGGCAGAAGCTCGAAAATGAATTTCTGGAAGAAATCATGATGATATGCACGACCTCAAAGAAATCTTTTGCTTTCGTTAGCTATTATCAAACAAAAGATCGTTGTTTATGCTTCACAGTTACAGTATTGATTGTGCCTTTTGGTGCTTAAAAAGTAATTATGTCCATGATGCTCCTTGCAAATCTTAGCTTTGTTTGTATTGCAAGAGTAATTACATCTGAATGTTGCTTATAATCCTAGCTTTGTTTGAACAGCAATGTGTATGGTGTCATTTTATTGGGAGATCAATTCACAAACCAAAACTATATCTTTTATATATCAATGCTTGTGAGATTAGGTAAAATAAGCTTTTTAAATTTAACACAAAGTTGTTAAGTTAGTATGTTAAATTTAAAAAAGTAAAGAAGCTAATGCACCTACATCAAATTATTTAGTTATTAATTTGGTACAATTATTAATTGGTAATAACGAAATTATAAGCAAAGCAATGTTTCCATGGGGTAACAGGTGGCATGACTAGAAGATAAATAAACAAGTCAAATGAATCGGAAGCACTAAGCACCGATTGAAGCACAGAAGCTGCTCGGGAGACGAAAGACACTTTGCCATGGCTGAACCCCCAAAACCCAACACCGCTTCTCATCAACCTTCTTCTTCTTCTAATGTTCCCTCACGTGGCTCCAACGGGCAAGCTGGTGGGCGGAAGATCTCGTACCCAAACCCGCCCGACCCAACCAACCCTGACCCCGCAACTTTGAGGGAGCAATGGAGGTTCGCTATCAAGCAGTACAGCAGATGGTACTCTCACGCCTGGGGCACTGCTATTCTCGCCGGTGTTTCATTCTTCGCTCTCGGCTGGATCATCAAGGGCTCCAACCCTCTCCCTTCTTTCAGGACCGATGGGTCTTCCTCTGACGATGCTAAAAAACCTCGCCCATGATTCGGTAAGTCCATTTTGATTCTTATCCAACTGGTTTGGGGTTTTGATTGATATGCTTCACCTGGTTGTTGCAGATGTCACAACCATTCTCTTCACTACACTCAGATGTTCTTATATCCGGTATATTAAGTAGTTTATTTTACACCGAAATAAGCCATTTGCCTTCTATGTGGGAGGAAGTATGTCCTTTCCAAGTGTTGTGTGGGTTTGACAGATTGTTAGTGGATGAGTTTATGTGGCCATGTGCAGGTAAATTTTGTAATTAATCTCAAAATGTTTGCGAGCAGTGCTACCTGGCAACTGGCTAACTAGGTTAGGTATGCTTGATATACACAGCAGCTTCAAGAAACCAGAAAACTACATCTTATTATCACTCTATGATTTTCTCATCCCTACGAGGAAGAGGAGCAACCAAATGAAAAGCTGGTCAATCTAGTGCCAAGCAGCAGCGCAGCTCATCAAATTGAGGTATCCGGACAAAGTAACAATATCTTCAAGGTTCTCAAGTTTACTTGGTTAGTTATGTGTGCTTGTGAGTCGCCGTTTACCCAGAAAAAGACGGTGTACAACACTGTAAAGATAAACCAACCTTAAATGGTATATAATATAAACCCAAATAAACAAACTCTTTGAACACAATCATAGTGAATCGAGATTGCAAAATAAGAAAGTCTAGAAAGGAATATCAGATCCTAACTCTTTAACTGATGAGTTTCAGAAGACAGTTTTAAAATGTTTTGTTGAAGTAACATTCTCATATGGCAGAACAAACCTATGATATGAACAAGGGAATTAGATCTCCAAGGTAATAACGTTTAGACCTTCTACTGCTTCATCAACCGACGTGATAACATACGAAAAGGAAGTCCCAAGTCTTTTAATTTGAACAGCATCCAGCCTTTTTAACAGCTGACACATCATCTTTGCCACCAACATTGATGGTCTGTCCTTTGGGCAAAGCAGCTGGATCGTCGCCGATGTCAAGAGCCTTCCTGCTTACAACTCGATAAATCTGGGTCAGCACTTCCGTGAATGCGTTCTCAACATTCATAGATTCAAGGGCAGATGTCTCCATGAAGAAGGTGTTTTCTCGTTCGGCAAAAGACTGGGCATCTTCGGTTGAAACTGCTCGAAGGTGACGAAGATCTGCCTTGTTTCCTACTAGCATTATCACAATGTTAGCATCAGTGTGATCCCGAAGCTCTTTTAACCATCTCTCAACATTTTCAAATGTAACATGGCGAGTGACATCGTAAACCAGTAAAGCTCCAACAGCACCTCGATAGTATGCACTTGTTATTGCTCGGTACCTGTGTCAGGGAAAATTTACGGATTGTGAAGATGGAAGATTTCGGCCGGGCAAGCAGAAGAAAAAGAAAACTTGGTTGGGAGAAGAAGTGATGCCATGAGGTGCAATTAGGCAAAGCGAAGCAATTTCCTAATTCATAACTATACTCGTTGGGACAATAATAGGAACTGCCCAGATTTAATCAGCGGCTATTTCCAATGATAATTGGAACTCAAAATTGTTCATGAGCTCGTCTATGGTTCATGCAACTACCAAAGGTCAGCAAACAGACGTTCTCATTGAGAACCTTTTCTAGCTTCCTTATATCTTTACCCTCTTCAGTGAGTTCCACCATTAGAGATATATCTTACATTTATATGATGTAGTGCGCGGTAACTTCCCTCAGCTAAGCTAACTGTAGAGAAACTCAACCAGAGCATATGAAGGCACATTGAGTTTGACGGTGAAATTTGACATTAACCAATAGATAGATTTCTGTAATTAAGTTTTTACTAGTTTTACTACATTTAGAGATTGGCATCCACAGTGAAGTTACTTATCAGCCTGATCACAAGAAAGTCGAATCTTTTAAGTACAAATTGCATAAACATGCGTCGGAGAAAAGACAAGAAATGGACTTGAATTTCACACTTTTTACTCTTCAATTTTTTCAACCATCCTTGTATTTTTTTGTATATTTTCTGTAATCTCCAAACCAATCCATGAAATCCTTAGTTATCCCATTTCTTTCCCTCCTAACCTATTTCTATAAATTTAAGCCCCACAAACCTCCTCCACACCTATAATTTTAACCTCGCAGATTTGTCACTCTTTAACTATTTCATGGCATTTCCACGTTCATTAAAAAACTACCTTCTATGGCAATCTATTGCTCATTTAAGCAATTCTGGGACTTTTTCTATAATTACGTCTGAAGTTCAAACCAAAACGTGCAATCGTCCATTTACTCTTGTACTAAATTCTATACCACTCATTTCCTTCAAGTTTCCATAAACAATGCAGCCCAACTCGTCAACCATAATCCCATTATCCACACAATCCCAAATCAAATCTCAACAGGCATTGTTAATAAACAAAACGATTTATTTAAAAAAAAAAAAAAGCAAAGAAAACCCATTTCAATACCCGCAATCTAGGATCAAAAGATGTGGAACTTGGATTAAACAGATCGAGATCTAGAAATTAAATGTATAAATGAAGAAAGCGAGAGAGAGAGAGAGAGAGACCGGACCTTTCTTGGCCAGCGGTGTCCCAAATCTGAGCCTTGACGACCTTGTCGTCGACACGAATGCTACGAGTCGCGAATTCGACGCCAATGGTGGACTTAGATTCGAGGCTAAACTCATTCCTCGTGAAGCGAGACAAAAGGTTTGATTTTCCGACGCCGGAGTCTCCGATCAACACCACCTTGAATAAGTAATCGTAATCATCGTCTGCTCTGTATGCTCCCATTTGATTCCGATTCAAGAAAACAAAACCAAAAAAACAATTCTCTTTTTTATCAGCTTGAAGAAATTTCCGCTTAAGCTTCGCGTCTTTGAATTGAATCCTTTTTTCGAAACGGGACGTTGGAGAACGAAAGGCAAAGACACGCGAGAGAATTACTTCAAAACGATTTGGAGGTTCTATGTTTTCTTTTAACTTTAAAGAAAGAGGAGAAAAAAAAAAAAAAAGGAAGCAAAGCTGTAAAGAAAGAAACGCGGTTTTATTGTTTTTATTTCAAATTTAATGTTGTAAGAGAATTTAACTAAAATTTGTAATTAAAATAAAATATATATCTAAAAAGAGCTTAAAGAATAATCTAAACTTTGTAAATTTCGATCGTTGTCTATTACTTCAGCACAAGCTACGCTGGACTTCTCTGAAAATGTTGGGCCTCCACAAAGGAAAACGACTCTTGAAATCAATGCCCCACCTCAACCTGGAAGTAAAAGGATCAAAGAGGTTTGTTGATCACGTAATAGCATCGTGCATGAATTTATAAAATAAATTAGATATTATAACAGGAGGAGTATCATGGCTATTTTCTTTTCAAGCGAAAAAGCCTTTCTAGGTAAAGTGAACTAACCACAACAGCTTGTACATGATATCTCATAATTTTGTCTTATTTTTAGCAGTTAAAATCTTCTATAATTTTATTTTAATATGTTCAAAACGTAGTATTTTGTTTATTGACGTAGGATAAGGTTTAAAAATGCTATATTTGATTGGAAAAATGTTTAATCTTAATTTAAAATTTAAATAGACGAACAATACCAACAATAATCATCGGTGAATCAAAAAGATATGAGATAACAAATTGTTTTATTTTGCAAATTAGGATCAAATTGTCGGAATCAAAGTGAAATATGAAACAAATGATATGGCCAGATCTTAGGCGTGAACACGCTCAAAGCAAACTGCAATTTCCTGACTTCAAATCTGCAAGAGAAAAATGTGTTAAAATTGGTTAAAAACCTTATCTTGGTTAGATCTGGATGAAATTCAATGAAGTTATGATCTGGGGGATCCAAAAATTCACAATCATAAGATTTTCACATGCGTTTCAATGACTATAAATAAAGTCAACATGTGTAGGAGGAATGCATCCATTTTCAAGCTACATTTTCCATAATGTATGCTTGGTTCACTTAGGAGAATGGTAATAGAAATTATAATGAATATAGTGAGGAATGGAAATAGATATGACTTCCATTACTCACTATCTATTCCTCACTAGATTAGGGGTATGAAGTATTGTTCCAAAAGAGAAAATAAAAATACTATTCATTCAATCATAATAAATTACCAAGCATATTTTTTCATTCCTTGCCAATTCCTTTCTTCTCGTATTAACTAATCAAGCACCCCCTAAGTCCTTTATTCTTGGTTGAAGGAAATAGAAGCCCTTTTAGAATTGTAAAGATTTAGAGGTAATTAGGTCTTATAGTGAAGCATTTCATTTATTCATGTATGAATTGCTTTTCTATGCTTTTATTTTATAATTATTTTTTATTGATTTCTAAAGTGCGGAATTAGTTTATTGGTTGAAATAATCATTTGCTAGATGTTTGAATAAAAAAATCAATTCTTTTACTCATTTCAATTAAGAGTTTTAATTTGTTGTCTCAGAAATTATTACTTTTAAGAAAAATATTTAACTAAATTAAATGCAACCCTGGATGTTGCGTTATTTTGCTTCGATAGTCTTTCTTTACTTAAGATATTGTTAAATTAAAATTTGGATCGTATCTAAAATTGTTAAGAAATAAGGGTTAATTAAATTACATATTTTTTATTAACTATTCTTAAAGAAAGACATATATTTAGCATCACATTGAATATATGATTTATAAAATAATGATTTTCTACTAATGATTAATCATAGTTTCACGAGTGAAAGCAACCATAAACCAAGGTTTGTTTTTATAGAAAACTCTTATTTTCTTACTTCCTTTATTTTCCTTATTGCAAAATTAATCAATCCCCTTACTGTATTGTACCAATTGGCAAACAAAAATCGAAGAAGAAAACAAGGATTTGGAGTTGTTCTTCATAAATAGCCTATATGGAATTTTACATGGTCAAATAGGTACTAGACATGCCTGTGTCCTTGGAACATGTAACAATTGTAAATGTGTCCAGATAAAGGAGTTCATTTATTAAGATATATGGCTATGTAGATTTGGAAATGCTCGTATAAATTTGGACACTCCCACGTACGTAGATTGTGTATGTCTCTATAACTATGTGCCAGTGCGATAAATTGAGGATAATTCGAGGATATGATCTAGAACATAATTGTATACACGATCATGTTTGACCCAACAAATTTAAACTCCCTTGTTTTCCTACACCTGCCATACAAGCCACGCCTTAATGAGCCCCCCAGTAACATAATTGTGTTGTAGCTAATCCACCTGTCATAAACCCTCGCTAAATTCCCCATTTAAAAGAAAAAGGTAAAACATGACGGTTTCTTTTTCTTCTCTATTTTATTTCCTATTTTTTCTTTTTATTTGTTTTTCACTGTGAACATTAGGGACAATGTTTTAAATAGGTGTGAGGTGGATATATTTTTCCTTGTTGTAAAATTGTGATATTTTGAGCATTTTAAAGACATTTGAGAACTTCGTTTTAACTTCTTATTTATGCCTAATGCTTTTGGAAATTGATGAAATAAGATGTGTTCAAGAAATTTTTGTTAAATTGTTTTGAATGAATTGGAATGTGAGTGAAAATTGTAAAACTAGTTAAGATGAAGGCTAAACACTTTAATAAGTTGAAATAAATAGGGTATGCAATAAGATAAAGTGAAACAATTGATTAATGAAGTATTGCATAAGGATTAGGAGAATTTATTTGAAAGATGTGAGCACTTGAGACTTCAAATATAGAAACATCTTATGTCTATCCATTTGGCTTTGGTGTGTGATTTTCTTTCATTTGGATACCTCTGGAACTTGCATTGAACCAACTTGAATCGCTATGATTGCATGAGACTTGAATAAGATAAATGTCTTCCTTATTTTAACTATTTAAAGTTTAAAAGCCACCTTACTTAATTATCCTTAATTCAGGCCTTTGAGGCATTTTGAAATCCCTCTTCTTTGTGTTTTGAACTCGCGTCACAAACCTAACCTATAATATATCTTATCACTTAACTACATGTTTTAAAGAAGGTATTCTTGAGTTATTTAGGGAATTAAATGTTACTTTTCTTTCAATTTTGTTTTCCAAAGTACTCATTTTATATTCAGTTTAATTTTGTATGATGGCTACCCACTAATGATTGCTTAAAAAATAAATCACAAAGAAAAAAAAAGAAGAAACATCAAGAATATAGTAATTGTAGTCATAGTATATTGATAGATGAGTACTTGGTCACATTTATATTATTAGCCCTATATTTTAATTGAATGCCTTATTAAATATGTGTGGTTTTAACTTATAATTCTCCCTTTCCAATTCTTAACTCAAGCCCTATTATAACCAATTAATCAAAGTCCTTTTGATTCATATTTTCATGTGTTTATGGTGAGAGAAATTTGTTATATGTGCAAGTTTATAGAAGTGTGTTCCCTGTGATAAGAGTTTGACAATAAAAATTTAAGACTAAACACTTATTTGAAAAGTGTACACCATGAAGAAACTCACCAAGGCTTTGTGCATACTTTTGATTGAGATTGTCTTTAATTTTCTTTGTTCATATTTTTTTGGTGAAAATCATCTTTGATGTGCATTAATGGTTCGTTTTTTGGTTTAAGTTTTAAGGAGTATACATGGTTTAATTTAATAAGAAGTGGTTGGGTAAAAACTATTAAGCTAACACTTTTTTTTAGTTTCTCATTTCTTAAGGACACGCAAGGATAGATGTGGGGGAATTTGATATGCCATAATTTTACCTCACTTTTAGTAATCAAATTCTTCCATACTCTTATCTTAATATGTTTAAAGCTTTGGTATTTTGTTTACTTTTGCAAAATAGGTTTGAAGATGCCATTTGATTGGAAAAAGAATTGAGCCTTAATATACATTTGAAATTTTAACGAAGGAGCAACCTCAGCAATAATTAAGGGTGAATCAAGGAGATTCAACCAAACAAAATGCTTTATTTTACAGATTGTGATTAGATGGTTAGAATCGAAGTGAAACGCGGAAAAGATAGTTTGGTGAGATCTTAGCTATAAGTATGCTCAATACAAACTCTAATTTTTAGACTTTGAATTTTTAAAAGAAAAACGTGTTAAAAGTGGTTTAAATCCTTATCTTGGCCAGATCTAGGTAAAAATCAATGAACTTATGGAGATTTAAAAAATTACAATCACAAGATTTTCACTTGGCTTTCAATGGTTACAAATAGAGCCAAAATATAAAGGAGGAAGCCTTCTATTTTCCAGCTTTTTAGAGTTTACTTTCCTCTCTTTCTTTAGTAGATATTTGAGTAGTCTCAATCTACATGATGAAAAGAGCAAACCCATAAAAGGATCATAATTATAACAAAATACATTTATGTCTCTACTTGACTCAATTATTGTAAATTGAAAGATTAAATAGTTGTAGCTCACATAAAATAGTATTATTTATGCAATGTAGCTTGCATATGTGACGTTTAAAATTATAAACCATACATAATCACATCAATTACATTTCAAATTGTGACTCTGATATTAAAAATATGATTCATTATCTCTAAAAAAACCATTAATCTCATACAAAGATTAATCGCTAAAAAAAAGTTCGTTATATAAAGATCCATGATCTAAAAATGAATCATGGTATAAACCATTTTCTTTCATAAAGAAGATTAAAAAAATAATACGTCCTCATATACAACAAGATAACTAATCATATACATTTAAATTAGCACAGTACAATAAACAAATACAAAAATGCAATTTCATTAATCTCAAGTACCGTAAAAAAGTGACATAAACTTTATAAACTCCAACTACTTAAAAACAATATAATAGAACATAATACTCATATTACCTACATATACATGAAAGTCGATGTGTCTAAGTTCCTTAGTTAATGAGTTGGCTAACATAAACACAGTACCTATACACTTACAAAATACATCAATATGATCAACTGATCCTTAAATATTAAAACAATTAAGTTTAACATTCTTGGATCCACTAGTATTCTTTGTATTCTTGGAAAAGTAAATACAATATATGAGTTATTAAGATGAATCATAATAGGCCTAAAAGTCAAATTGACAATCTTAAGCTCTCTAGTAAAGTTCTTCAACCATTTGACATATGCTCCTGCCTTAAAAACAAGCTATAATCTTAGGTTCTATGGTTGAAAATTGATATAACAATCTACTTAGAGCTTGTCCAAGACACAACTCCTTTAATTAATATAAAGATATAATATATTTTGTCATTTAAACAAACACTAAGATCAACATTAATATATATAATAATATCTAGATCATCTACATATCTATACCATTATATAATCTCTATTCTTATGCATATTGTGTAATAGTTTCTTTGCTGCAACTCAGTGTTTATGAACATTGAGATCAACATTAACATATATAATAATATCTAGATCATCTAAATATCTATAAACCATTATATAATGTCTATTCTTATGCATATTGTATAATACTTTCTTTGTTGAAACCTTATGTTCATGAACAAGCATGGACAAATATATGCCAAAAACATTGGCTACTAAATTAACATCAAGCCTAGTGCATAATTGACCTTATTATAAAGAAACTACTCATTGCTCAACTTATCACCTTAAGTATAGGTGATATGTTGGGCATATACTCTTATACATTAAACCTCTTCATCACTCAATCAGCGTAAGTCTTTTGAGTTAAGTACTAAGTCATATTAGATCTATATTTATATAACTCTCTACTTTAAGAATAAAATCCACTTGCCTAAGATTTTTCATGTAAAATTTCTTCAAAATCATCTTCTTCATATTCTGTAGTTTGCTTAAATCGTTGTTAACTAACAATATGTCATCCACACAAAAAAACACAATTATGCTCCTAATGAGTTTAAAGTATATATAAGTGATGAAGTTTTTTCTCTTTAAAATTCAAACCTATGATCACCTTATGAACTTTTAAGTACCACTAAATGTTTGCTTCAATCTATAAATTGACCTCTTTAACCTACAAACTAGATGCTCATTCCTCTTCTCCTTAAAGCCCTTGTAATGATGTGTATATACCTTCTCCACTAGATCACCATTTAAGAAGGTTCTCTTGACATTCATTTGTTGAAGTCTAAGATTAAAATGGGATGTTAAATCCATAATGGAATCAATCCTTAGTTAAGACATGTGAGAAAGTTTTAGAGTAGTAAAATCTTATTTTTTGAGTTACCCTTTAACCTCAAGTCGTGCTTTTAACCTCTCAACCTTTCCTTTAGTATCTTTCTTAATTTTAAATACTTATTTATAGCTAATGGATTTCAATCTATCTAGAATGTTAGACAAGTTTTAAACATCATGAATGATTTTCCATATATTGAATTTCCTCCTCCATAATTGTCATCCATCTATTAGAATGGCCATTCTTAATTGTTTATCATAAGTAAAAATTTCCACAATCTCTCTCAAAATATAGTCAGCCTTACCTCTACGAAAAATAAATTCAGAAAAGGGTGTAAATCTCTTAACTCTTTACAAATGTCCCAATGGTGTTATAGGATCAAGTTGAGTATTAACTTGTTCAATAACTTCTATTTCTTTATCATTAGGAGATAAAACTTATTCTTCCATACACACCTCTAGAAGTACCTAAATAACTCTCTCATTAATTATATGAATGTGTAATCCTATTATCTTGGGTTATTTAGTTGCCTTATCTCTCAATTATACATATATTATTCTCTAAAAGCTTTATAGTCAAGGCCTCTACAATACTATTACTATAAATAGGATAATAAAATTATAGTCTTTCAAACCTTTAGGATAGCCTATAAAGAAACTATAAGTTGTCATAGGATCTAACTTTCTCTTTAGTAGGATATGGATCTTTATATTAGTAAGACATCTATAAACCTTCAAATGATTCAAACTGGACTTTTCTATTGTCCACAATTCAAAAGAAGTTTTAAGAAACAACTTACTTGAAACACAATTTAGGATGTAGTGTCTTCCATCCACATATATTTAAAAACTTTGGTCTCGCCATCATGCTCTTCACTATATCTTTTAGTGTGTGATTACGCCTCTCTACTACTCCATTCTGCTTAGGTGTACCTAATATGGTCTATTATACAATTATACCACAAACCTCTAAACGCTTAGCGAAAGGTTCTTTCTGTTGGACCCCGAATTTTTGGTTGAAATTAGAAAATGAAAATAAATAGAAATGAGTGTTTTTGAATATAAATTGTGTTAAAGACGTTTTGGGCCTTAAGGAAAATTGATGAGAAAAGATTTGAGGACTTTGATATTTGAGTAAATTTATATGGATTATGAGAGGAAAGAGAATGAGATGATTGAAATGG
>JANZXV010000002.1:29745054-29763645 GCA_027576455.1 Erythroxylum roigii
CTCTCAGGCGCTGGAGCACTCATTCCATTATTGGAAGACTGGTCCCTGTTCTTCCTCTTCCTACTCACTTCAAACCTGATATTCTCCAACTTCTTAGCCTGAAGTGCTGCATCTACCAGTTGCTAGTAGTCACGAAAATTATGGATCACCACCTTCTCTCTGATCCCTAGGTGCAACCCGCCTTCAAATTTGCGGCACTTATCCTCCTCATTGGCCACAATGTTTGCCGCATATCGGGATAGCTGTGTAAACTTCAGCTCATATTCGCTCACACTCATCTCTCGTTGTGTGAGATTCAGGAATTCTCTAGCCTTCTCTTGGATGTAAACCCTTGAGAAGTACTTCCTCCGGAAAACCCCCAAAAATTCCCTCCAGGTCATCACTGGAGGCATAGCCTGACTGTTAGGCACTGACTCCCACTAATGCAGTGCATCTCCTTGCAACAAGCTGACTGCATAGTCCAGCTTCTCCTCATCGGAGCACTTCATCTGATTTAGAACCCTCTCGGTCCTCTTCAACCACGCCTCAGCTTCTTCAAGATTTGTAGTCCCACTGAAGTCAACAGCTCCATACTTTCGGAGCTTGTCATATTGCCCACTCCTCTCTACTGGTGCTGGCATCTAAGCTTGCATTCCTTGGCCCATGGCATAGGTGAAAGCCTGGGCAAAGGCTTGGAAGAACTGTGGATCCATTTGAAGCATCGAAGGGAGCGGTGGAGGCACCTCATGCTGCACACTTAGTGCCTCAGAATCAGAAACAGGGCGTGTCCCTGCATCCTGCGGAACATGCGACTCATCAGTACTTCCTCCTTGCGAGGTAGATCGAGCTAGAGCTCCCCGAGTCCTTTTTCGAGGCGGCATATCACTCCTTCAAGTTAAAATCATTTAAAACATTTAGTTCATGTAAAACAAGTTCAAAACATGTAGAACAATTTAAACAATTCCAGTTGTTCATTTGAAAAAAAAATTCATTTAAAACAATGCATGTGATTCATGTAAAAGAATGCATGCTGACTTTATCCTTGAAACCACCCACTAAGGTTCCTAGAAGATCATTAAACCTAGTTGCACTGATACCATAACTGTTGGACTCCGATTTCGGTGCCCAACGTCCTGAGACATAAGCCTTGTGCTGAAAGCCTTGAAGGGTCACCTGCTGTCAAACCACATTAGTGGTGAGCGTACACTGGTTTAACCTCAAAATCAAGTTTAAGCTCTCTTGGCACAAAGACCATAACTTTTAACCTGGATGTCAGTGTGAGTTCTTTTTCATACCACTGGAAAGAAGACATCCAGACCTACAATTTTCATGAAGACCAAAAATTCTTATTCGACCTCTAACTATATCAAAAAATCCATCATCTTTCCCGGGCATATCCGTTTAATGGACATAAGTCAACTTTTGGGGACCAAATGACCCGAGAGTGTCCATGTCCGTTTAACGGACACACACTGGACAAATGGTCCAATTCACCCGAGACCGTCTGTCAAACGGACAGGCGTGTCCGTTTAACGGACATGAAGTGGCAGAAGGGGTGTTTTTCACCCGAGGCTGTCCGTTAAACGGACAGTCATGTCCGTTTAACGGACATGTGGATTTCCAAAACCCCCATGCCAATCTAAAGCTTGTCCAAAACCTATTCAAACCTCATGAACACTTCTAATCCTCCAAAATTCATCTATTTCATAACAAAACACTTCATAACCTCGTGATTACCAACCTCAACTCACCCAACTCTCAAACCCCAATTCAAAAGATCAATTCCAAACATTCATTAGGTCATCAACCACATCAATTCTATAAACAATCCCAATCAATCTTTTCCCTTGTAACACTCATAATTCCCTATTCTATAATCCAACTATCATAACATTCATGCCATGGGGAAGATCAAGAGATCTTCTATGACTTCCAAGAAGATGAAACCCCTAATTCTACCCAGACTTTTCCAGATTTCCTGCATACATCCCTACCTTAATGGAAATTCAAAACATGGCAATGCATGAATTTGGGAAAGCCATAATAATTCATAATTCAAGTGCATTTCATTTACATCAAAATCAAGTATCATACAATGCTTTAGAGGGCATTTCAAGCCCTTTACAACATAGTTCAAAATGCATCTTACACAAGTAACAATTCTTCTCAAAATGCATCTAAAGCATTGGTTTTACAAAAATTCTTGAAATACTAATAAAACACTTCCGGAGCAATGCCTTTATGCCAAACGCTCGATCTCGTGCTCTTCACCTGGAGATGGGACGGGATAGGAGGGGGTGAGCTTTCGCTCGTGGGTAACACGTTTATATTTATGGAAACAAACAAAAAAAACCGTTACAATAGTCATGACTTTAGCAATTTCTCCAAACTTTCATAAAACATGCATTTCATAACTTCATGAAACCAAATACACAATTTGTTTATAAATCAAGCATTCCTCAACCTTGTCAATTCATGCAATCACACAAGAACATCACAAATGGTTCGGCAAGTCCGTATTCATGGCACTACATAATTCCATTAAATGGCCTTATATAGTGTAAATTCGTGAGGAGTCCTAAAAAGGAACTCCGAGCCACTTGCGGGCAAGCGGGAGAAGCCTATACATGGTCGACGTGCACGTGACATTTCTTGAGGACTATACCTTACCCACATAACATACATTTCATGCATTTTAAAAACATGTTATCCATATGGAAATATTCTTGAAAGCATGATTTCATGCACCATTTCAACATTTATGTTTCCATATCAACCATCAAGACCATGTTTGTTCATCTCAAGCAAACTCAACCATGATAACAATTTCATAACAATTAGCATTTATTTTCAACCTTCTCATACAATCACAATCATAAAGAAATTTCCAAGCAATTTAAAGCATAAACAAAACTCACTTTAATAGTAGTTGGAAAACCATTAATTATATTAATTAGAAAACATTTATGGCTTATTAACATAAAGATAAAAATGAAACCCACCTTAATCCTTGCTTAAATCTTGTTCAAGGATGTTCCTCTCCTTGCTCCTCTTGCCCTCCTTGTCTTTCTTGCCTCTCTTCAAGAATAACAAAAACCCAATCAATATCACTCAAATTCGAAATCCACATGACCCAAGTACATGAAATTGGTTCTAAAATCACTAAACTCATTCTATTTCTAAGCTTTTTAAACCAAGACCCAAACAAAAGCTAAAGTTTGGAACCATGGCTTACCTTGAATCCTTACCCAATCAAAGGGTTTCTTGTACCAAATTGAAGCTTAGACCTTCCTCCACGTTTTTCCTTCTTGGGTTTTCTTCAAACAACCTCTTGAACCCTTAGAAATCAAAGCCCTAACCTTTTTCACTTTTTTCTTCTCTTCTTCTCCTTCCACGCCACTTTCTCTTTCTTCTCTCCCTCAATTTTCGTCCCTCTCTTCTAAATGCAAGACACAACTTCTTTTCTCTCCCTTTTATACCAATTTAAAGCTTAAAAGACCATGTTACCCTTAATGAATAGCCTTGCTTCTTTTCCACTTAAGTGACCTTCCTATTCTACCCTCCATGCATCTTAAAACTTCTAACACATTAATTTCCCACCTAATGCCACCTAACCTTATTAATGCTACCACACTAATTAATGTCAACTTAATCTAATCCATTTAGATTCCAAAAATCAAGTAATCATGCTTAATAAAATAAAAAAAATTCAGGGGCCAACAGAGACTACACATTTCGAATGTCTGAATCTACTTCAGTAACAGAGCATATAAATACTCTAACCTCTTTGTGCTCTTAACTTTCAAAATTAGGACATAATATAAATCCAATTGAACGTGCGGAGAATCTACTTCAAAATCTTTCAGAGTCATATGACCAACTCAATATTAATTTAACCAATAATATCCTCACAGATTCTTTGGTATTTGATGATATTGCTGCTTCGGTTCTTAAAGAAGAAAGTAGACACATCAATAAGGAAGAAAGGCTAACAAGTTCGCATCAAGTGGAAGCCTTATCGATGACGACAGGACGGTCAATGGAGCGTGATTCCACTGGGAGTCACAAACAAGGAAGGTCCAAATCTAAAAGTAAGAAAAATCTCAAATGTTACAAATGTGGCCAGAGAGGACACTTTAAAAGTGAATGTCGATTTAGGAAGGGTGGAGACAAGGCCTCTGAAACATTAACTTCTCAGGGATGTGTTGCCAATGGAGAAATCTTATACGGTGAAGTAGCAACGATGTTCAAGGATAGAGTAGAGCTCACTGATGCTTGGTAATGGATTCTGGAGCAACGTGGCATATGACTCCTTATAAAGATTAGTTTCGCACTTATAAATCTATCTCTGCAGGATCTGTGTACATGGGAAATGATCATGCCTTGGAGATTGCTGGGATTGGCACCATCAAGTTAAAGATGTACGATGGTACGGTTCATACTATTCAAAATGTGCGACATGTGAAGGGCTTGAAGAAGAATTTATTGTCTTTAAGACAATTGGATGAAATTGGGCGTAAGACCTCCATTCAAAATGGAGTTATGAAGGTGATCAAAGGAGCAATTGTAGTAATGAAGGTAGAAAGGATAGTTGCAAACTTATACAAGCTTATAGGAGAGACATATATGGAAGAAAATGGATCGATTACATCAGTTAGTTCTGCAGAAATTGCAACAAAATTATGGCACCTTGAACTTAACCACATGTCAGAACAAGGATTGAAGATTCTTGCTGAGCAGAAACTACTCCCTAGTCTCACGAAGGTATTGTTACCCTTCTATGAGCACTGCGTTATAAGTAAGCAACATAAGCTAAAATTTAATGAATCGAATTTGTTGGGACCCGAACTCAAAACCAGACCCCAACTGGAAAACGAACGAAAAACAAAGAACGTAGCGAAGGTATCGAAATCAAAAATGAATCGAAGCGGAAGCAAAAGCGAAAACGGAAATCGAAGAATCGAAATCGGCTTAATCATATATCGAATCAAACGAAATTCCGACATCCGAGCACGTGTATCGGATAAAAACTATCGAGTCGCGTTGGAAACCTTAGACTAATTCAATCCGAAAAATCCGGTATAATTTTTTTTTCACTCTTATTCAATTCATCTTTAAACAAAACAACTTAGATCCATACAATTTTCCTTTTTGGAAATTCATCCTCATCCAATTGATTCGATTCGCCGTTCTTTGCTTTTGCTTCCGATGAGTTTAATCGGATTTCGCTTATGTTTTTGTCTTCGCTTTTTGGTTATCCGATCTTTTCAATCCGTTCGTTTCGATTCGTTGTTTTCCGATTCAAATTTTGTTTTCCATCCGTTTCGCTTTTACGTTTGGGATCCGGTTCCGAGACCGGGTTCCAACACTTTCTCTTGCGAATCACCATGTCTACTATAATACTCCCATCAATGGTCTGACCAAACAATTTTAATAGGTATATTAAGATGCTTCTTGATCTTTATCTTGAAAATTCTAAACCTTGTTAAGGTCTTAGACTTATTACTAATAAAATACAAGTAACCATATCGAGAGTAATCATAAATGAAAGCTAAAAATAACTTCTTTACATTAATGGTGAGGTTTAAAGGTTCACTAACATTTGTGTAAATAATCTCCAAAATTTCATTCCTTATAGTATAATGGTATCAAGAACTTCATACTTGTAGTGAGCATACCTCTAATACATTTTACACAGGAACTAAAAATGTTGAGGTAAACTAAATTAGGGAGGATTTTATTCTTAATCAACCTATCAACTTTTCGTTTCACATATAGCCAAGTCTTTTATGCCATAAAGTGAATGACTTCTCATTGGTTAAACTTTTGTTAATTCCCTATTTTTCATTGTTCATAACTAATTTATAAGATCTTTCAAATTCAAATAATAAACACCATCTTTTAACAAACATTCACTAATGTCAATATAATTGAGGAACAATATAATATTTTTACTTCTAAAATAAGTGAATATCTAACATCATCAAGTTATAATAATTGTATCATTCACTAACCATTATATTATCTAACTAAACTCATGTGCAATGACCCCTTTTAGGAAAATGATAATATTAAGTTAAGAGATAAAATAATTTGGAAGGTAATTGAATGAGTTAGCTTATATTACAATTATGCAGATAAAAAATAAATCTAGAACAACCCTTATCTGGTCAACCAAACAATGAGTTTAATATACCAAATGGTCTATCTAACTCGTTCTAACAAATTAAGAGCTTTCAACTTTTGTAATTCGGGGTTGATCGATCAATGGACGTGATCTAAAAAATGAAATATGTTAAATACATGACAAAATAAGGGACAACAAAAAAATCATAGAAATCATTAAAAAAAACACAATATTTTAAGTATTAAAAGTTACATAATTGATTAACAACATTAGTGAAGTTCTTTTCCAATTCTCATAATTTATTCATATAAAAACAATATGATTTAATAGAAAAAAGGCATAAAATTGATCACAAACCCACTTTTACATAGTTATTAACTAACCTCATGATTTAATCATAAGAACAAACAAAAATTCTAAATTTTCATGAAAATTAAATTTGGAAATTTTCTTAAAATATTTAATTATGTTTTTCTAACCTAAAAATTTAACATATTTAAATGTAAGGGGTATAACATCTATTGAAACATATTGTGATACCATATGTATAAGTTCTCACTGCAATAAGGTAGACATTTGGCCACGTTTCTTATGCTACATTTTGAAAATCGTAGCTAAAAGTAAACTTTTGTCGACGTTTTTCAAAATTGCCAAAAAATCAGGGACCAATTGGTGATGATTTTTAAAAATCATGGCTAAAGGATCCCTTTAGTGACGTTTTCTAAAAGCATTGCAAAATGTAGACCATTTAGCGATGATTTTTCAAAGATTGTCGTTAAAAGGTCCTAATTTGGTGCGAAAATAACCCTTATTGACCTTTTGGAGATGGTTTAATGTGGCAAATAATTACAGGAGGGAACGAAAATAAGAAGTGTGCTTAAAAAAAATGCCCTAAAGCCTAAAACACTCATCTCTCATCCTCATCTCTTTCTTTCCACTTCCTCCAAGAAACTGAAGGGAACTTAAAAAAATCTTAAAGCCAAAAACACCCATGTCTCATCCTTTGCTCTCTTCTTTCCTCTTCCTCCATGAAAACAAAACGTATGCTCTCGATCTATAATCGACGATATCTCCTGTCATCGATTCACTATGTTCAGTGAATTAGCCTTTACGTTTCTTTCTTCTATTTTTCTATTAATGTTTTTATGATTTCATTTATTTTAAATGGTTGAAATACCTAAGCTACCAAAAATTGAGGAATTCCAAAGTTGGAGTTTTTAAAACTCGAACTCCCATCTTTACCAAAATTTGATTCCCTAAAGGAGGGGAAAAGTTACAGCGACTATGGTGGGGGCAGTGAGGAGTCAACGAAAAAATGGTCAGTGAGGAGCTTAGTGGGTTTTATCGGGGAGAGGTTATGGGGAGTGTTGGGTTAATAAATGTTACTGGAAAGTGAAAAATGGTTGTCGAAACTTAGTGGTTGCGACTATAAATAACACGTGTCTATTTACCTATTTTCAAGGTTGTTTCTTAGTTTTGAGTTTTGTTTTCCAACAAACAGTTCTATAAGTAAATTTCTTGTGGAAAATATAGGGCGCTGGTAATTTCTTTGTAAATATAAAATGTAAAAACATATAATTATAGCATGAATTCTTCTGATCCATATCTGTTGGTAGAATGAAAAAAATCATCTTTGAGCTCTCTCTATTAATATATAATTATATATCGATGTGTATGCTCAATATTAACTTTAATTAGCTTATTTTTCATTCTTGGGTTCGTTGCAATGTGTTCTGTTAGGAGGAGGGGTATGCCATATGTTATTTCATCTCAATTGGTTTATTGTCTTTATTGATTCTGTTTCTAGACCCCTTTATGTTATTTTTTTCATTAACAGAAATTATTCGATACACCTGGAGTTCATCTCCACCACAGGCAATCTGCAGTTGTTTATTCTGAGGACTTGCCTATCCTTACTCCTCAAAGTCGTCTAAAGGGAATAATTTTACTTGTATGCACTCTTACTTTAAGATTGTTACTAAATATGCTCAATTAACTGAAAATTTTTCTTCCCGTAAACCAGAATGAGTGTGTTATAATAATGGCTAATTTATGAGTGTGTTATAATAATGGCTAATTTAGGTTCTCCCATAAACTTCTTTAACATTCTATGGCCCTAAAGCTCTGTAAATCCATGTTGTGCCCAACAAAAAAGTTGATGAATTTTACCAGGTAACAACGTTCCTAACACAAATTTAGTGCGATCATATGTTTCATATTACATCTTTAACTCCAAAATCTTGTAGGAAGAAATGGGCATTATATGGACTCCCCCTACAAGAGCAAACAAAGTAGATGATTGGAAAGGACTTGAATTAACACGTAGATTAAAAATTAATTTTGAAGATGTAGAAAGGTTAAACTAATGATTATACTCCTATTTAATTCCATCTTGTTAATTGCATGTCACTAGGAAGAAACACCTTTACTATACAATATATTCTTTAAAGAAGGTGTGGTCAATGATGCTATAGCTGAAGTGTTGTTCATAGTTCTTTTCTACTTTCACGTATACCTGGGAAAGTTATATTATTGATTCTTGTTGAGTATGCAATTTCAAGTTTTATATTTACATATAAAGTCCCTATTTTACTAGAAAATGGCTATGTAAAATTGCTGAAATTAGACATTCAAAACCAACAATTCCAACTTTTGGCATTGATATTTAGTTGTTAGCATCTTTAAGTAATTTAGATTCACTTGCAACTTAAAATTCATATTATTGATTGATTGATGGTCCTGGAGCTCTAGACCTGAAGTGTTTTTAAACTGTCATGTTTGTCTTTCTTCATCAAGGTTTATTCTTATTGTTTAAAGTATTCTTAACCTTGCTAACGCTATGGATGCACCTAATGCATATATATATGTTACAATACTTGCTTTTTTGTTTCACTCTTAGGTTGGATTTTTTAGTGCTTACGTGATAAAGAAGTACTTTGGAAGGTACTTAATGATTTTCAATGAATATTTTTCTGGATTAATTTCCCATTCCATCATCCTCCTTTTTTCTTTCCTAATTGAAAACAAACTAGCTTAATTATGTATAATTTCAGGCACTCTACTGATCTTGAAGTTACTTTCTTGATTCTTATGGCTAATCTTTCGTATATGATGGCTGACATATAAAGTTGCTCTCATCGACATATATAGATAAACCCAGAGTCATTCTAGTTACATTGTAATTTTTTTTTGTAATTTTAGCATTTATAATTTGTAAATTGGTCTTTGTATTTATTATTTTGTTTATAAGAATTGTTAAAGTTGTAATTAAAATCTTGTATACAAAGAATATTATTTTTGTTAGTATAATTTAATGATATTTTATTTTGTATATACAATATTGTAAATTATCAATTATTTTTGTATAATAAATTTTTTTAAAAATCTAAATATTATATATAATAATATGGATTTAAAAATTCACAAATAATTATAATTAACATGGTATACCATTTTAACAAAATGTTATACTAAAAAATTGACTACATTTTACAAAATGCAACTAAAAACATTTGACTACATTTTAAAAAACATAGCTAAAATATTTTTGTTGTGTTTCCGGAAATGTAGTTAAAACAATTAGCTACGTTTTTTGAAACATAACTAATAATTTTTAGCTATGAAACTAAACATACCCAAAATGTATTGGTGATGATTTTTTAAAACGTCGCTAATAGTTTTTCGCTACGAAAATAAAGTGTAGACAAAAACTATTAACAACGATTAGTGAAAAACGCGGCAAATTTTTTTGTAGTCAAATATCGTTTTTGTTATAGTGTATAGAACATTACAAACAAACTATATGATCATCAACTACCATTCTACATACCTTAATGATTGATATATGAATATTAAAATGATATTAAGAACACCTAAATTAGAAGACATTATTTTTTTTTTGAACCTTGTATAAGAAACTTTATGCTATACTTATAATAAAGAAAAGGTTAATACTCTTCTCTTACCTCTTTCATGAGTTTAAATTAGATTATAAATTATGTAAGCATAACTTTTTGTAAGTCATTTAGGGTTATGAGATAACCAGAGAGATATAAGTTAATTAGTCATAAATTTGGACCCTAATCATCAAATCCTAATAATCGTGTACAATAATCATGCCACACCCAATAAACTTGTTGAAAGAACCAAACCCATAAATTGATCACAGAAATAACGACAACATTTAAATGCCTATTTGACTCAGTTGTAAAACGAATTATTAATTTGTAGCTTATATAAAACTTCTTAAGAACTATATTTTAAAGCTTTGTTCTAGTGTTATGTTCGTTTTCTCTAATGTAACAGTCACGATTAGCATAAGATCAAACCAAGCTAGTAACTAGTTACCTACAAATTAAGATATAAGCAAAGTCCATGATTGAAGGATATAAAAGACAATTTATAGAGAACAACGAGTTGTTCAGAGGAACAAAAATGGAGACAGACTAGACGATCAGAAGAGCTACAGTTGTGTTTGCTAAAATTTGAAAAAGGTGAGAATATAGGCCAAAGAAAGACAAAAAGAGGGAACCAAAAGACCCAAACGTGCACATTAGATTTAGATGAGATCCACAAGAAAAAAAAAACAAAAGAAAACGAATATAATGTGATGTGATAATCACATCAAGGTGACTGTTTACTTACCTAACCCCTTCGTGCAAGCGTTACATTATTTGACCATGTCCACCACTCCTTACTTGCCACATGCATACTCAGTTCTCTATCCTCAGAATCTCACTAAAAATCCCGTCTTCTGATCTCGAAAATGTCCTTACGTAGCTTCTTTTTCTACTGTCTTTGGAGTTCCTAACGCCAGGGTTGGTCTTTGTTGTCATGATTACATCTTATGTGATGGTTCATGCAAAACACAACACTCATGCTTTACCTTTTGTCTCTGACGTAGAAGAGGAATTCCCTTATTGGAACAGAGAGAAAGAGAGCAATTGATGTGTGCAAATCGCTTAGTCAAATCGAAATTTAACACTGTTCTCACCAATGCGCAAGTAAATAATCTGAACCACTCAACCGAAAGTTGACAAACCACCCCACCCTCTCTCTCTCCCTCTCTCATTCGTTCATATTTGTTCCTATCCTATGGGTAACAAAATGAGCTTGTGTCTAATTGGTGGGCAACGTAACTACTTGTTCCTTTTCAGGTCAGTTGGTGCAGTAATTTACTGGGAGCAAGCTTCTTGTTCTACCTTCGTTTCTCTGGTTGTAGCCCTCATAATATTGTGTAATTATATATCTCTTATATGATTTATATATAACTCATTCACACAAAGAAGACGAATATTGTTTATAGGAACATATAAACCGTAGTGATGGAAATTTTTTTCAAGGGTTTCATTTCCATCCTGCCTGTACGTTTGAACTTGGAGCTTCAAAATTCTGCCAGTTACAGTCCATCTAGTTTTCTCGCCAAACAAAGGCTATTTAGGATTCTTTATTTGAAGTAATGTTAGAATTACCATATCACTCTTGTAATACAAACAAACTTCGTAACAAAAAATATTAGTTAGTTAGAGACATTCTAGGGTTTAGGCCATGGTGCACCATGGAATACTGTATCAACTCAGGTCCCGGGACATATATGCCCCATTGAATTGAAGATGTATATATATTTTCTAACTGTTAGAGCTTTTACCAATTTTTGTCTGTTGTCTGTAAAGTAGGTCAAGTTTTTACTGATATATAGTACTCGAAGGACATCAGTACATGCACGATTACTGAGGAAATTAGACATATCTTGCTATGCACTCCGAACGTATGCACATTCAACTGTGTCTATCTATACCTGTATATGCACGAAAAGAAAAAACTCACTAGCTGGTTCATGTTCGAATTTGATCAGGCTTGTGTATAATTTAACTAGTCATGCCAAATTCTTAAATATGTATCTATGAAGAACAAGTAATGTGAATCATACAAACATTTTATGCGTTTAATGTATATCTTATAGTTTCTTTATTTAGCATGACAAATGAAAAATACTTGTATATCAATGCCCTTTGGTACCAGAGCCAATCTCATAGAGCTTGACCAAGTGAAAAGCTTTGATATCTAAGCTCGTTGTACACAAACACACACATATGTATATATATATTGATTCCGATAGAAGACGTGATACGTTGGTCCAAGTTAGTAGTTCGAGCTCTACTACAATATTTGAAGATGGTAAAACAGTCATGAGTAGCTGAAAAAACTACTTCACTTGAGAACGTCAGAGAGAGAAAATAAACTAAGCGAAGCGCAGTAACCATACGGCAAGCTCGTCACCTCTGCAATTTCAAATCTGCCAACCAAGGAAGAACAAGTGATTAGTAAACAAAAAGCTGATGAGTACGTAGTTTTCACAGATGAAGTCACAATACGTATTGTTTTTATGTACATATACTTCACTGGGCAGATTACCTTATAATCATTTAAGCCAATATCACAACAGCTTTAAAACTTGAACCAATAAACAATCACAATTGCTATGCGTTTAATCTCATAAGAAGAACATGATTTAGAACACTAACATGCTCGCCCATGGAAATTGGAACCAAGTAATAGAAAGCTCCTTGTTGAAGGGATTGAAGAGTAACACCCCACTCATTGGTCAGAACAGGTTGACCAGAGGAATGAACCAAAACAGCATCATCACCAAATGCCTCTCTCACGTTGAAGGGTCCCGCTGTCACATCAAACGCCATATCGTTAATGAAAACTGTTGATCTCCCCTCCTCCCCTGCGCCTGCACACACAAGATTATTTTCCTTTGTAACGCTTGTTCAAAATGTCAAAAGGCGTCGCAATATTGGTCAAAACTCAAAACCATCAAAGACAGAGGACTAGACCAAGCCATGCACACGTCAACCTAGGCAAGAAATCGCAAATTGTGGATCTACTCTCTCGTACGGTAATAACAGGAAAAGATTTGGTTCATAAGCATTTGTCACGTCGATGATATCTTAGAGAACCTACTCATACATACATGTGGTACTGAGTAAATTTGGCATAACAGACAAACATACATTCTCAAACCTAGTCTACACTACTTTTGAATCTTTTCCTTTCATTCTATACTTAAATATATAGAATATATGAGTGTGCGTTTCACGCTCTTGCAGGTAGGGCTCCATAAGCTGTTTTGCAGATCAAGGCACAAAAGGTCAAATTTTTACCTTGGATTTGGGCAATTGGTGATGGAACAGTAACAGAGTTGGTGGTGGAGTGAGAGAGAGTGAGAGGAGCAAGATCAACACCGGGATTTATAGGAGTGGTCATGGTATAACAAATCTGGGGTTGCATCTTCATGCTCCTATGATCTTGTTGATGTTTCTTTGTAGCACCAGAATTCAGTATCTCACTGAGAAGAAGACTAGTGCAAGGCCCAATCGTGTGACCTTGTTCTGGAACCACATTAAATACCTCAGAAAAGTTAATCCCTTGAGTGAATGTACCGGATGCTCCAGCTCCTGTTTGTTGCTGAACAGGGATGAGAAAGTGTTCCGGCACGAACTCGTTAGGAGCCTGAAAATAGGTCTGATTCACTGAAGCAGTAGGGGAATTAGACACATCGATAAGGCCTGGAGAGCTCAAAGAGAATGTTCTCTTAGATCCCCTAGGAGATGATTTCTCTGATGAGGAAGATGAAGAGGAAGGAGCTCTTAGGGTGGTAACAGATGTGCTGCTTGGAGGAGTTTGTGGGGTTTGTTGCTGGGAGTTCTGCTGTTTTGAGTTTTGGAAATTTCTCAGCTTGTGCTTGCTTCTTGATTTCCTGTTCTGGAACCAGTAAAAGACGTTGGCATCGCCGACTTGGCCATACTCTTGCAATTGAGCTCTTATCTTCCTTATCTCATCCCTTGGCGGATTCACCATGCCAGAATTGAAGATTGCTTCCAGTATGCGAATCTGCTCCGGCTTCGGGTTCCACCTTGGTTTTGGTTCCGGAGTTCGCTCGTCACATCCTGGAACTGTTTGCATAACAAGTTAATCAAACACAGAAGTTATAATCTAGCAGACGTCAAAAAGCTACTGAAACCATGAGTCAGTCCTTTCTTTGGCTTAGCAATATGATAAAACAATGAAGAACTGATTAAAAAATGCGTATGGTCGACAAATTGGGTGGCGGGCTAGGGAACGTAGCCTTTCTCTAGGGAAGGCGAGGAATTGAAGCACTAACATGTGTGCTTAGAAGACTAAAACGATGTCAGTCGCACATAAGAAGCTGCAGTTTTCGTGATCATTACCTGATGTGTAAGGGGTTCTGAGGCAACCACTGGACATTAGAGATGGTGAGTTGATGTCATGCTGCCATTGGTTGTGGTGAGAGCTGCAGGGTTTGGACTTGAACATGCTAGGCCAGTGTCTGTTCGATGAAGCCATGATGGTAAAATGGCCAGGGCTGAACTCAAATATATGCTAGTAAATCAGTCGAAAGAGAAGCTTCTTTGATTCCTCTAGTTTCTGGTACTGAATCTTCTAGGCAAAACACATCATGTCTTCTTATAGCCTCATAACCTACCCCTGCATTCATTTTTTTTCAATGTAATTAATCTAACGGTTCCTTCCTTCTGACTATAATATAAAAGTTTTACACAGATATATATATATGAGTACATATAAAAAAAAGACAAGGCCACTACAGGAATCGACTGTTACAAAGATAAACAAGAAGGGAAATCAAAATAAATGGAAAGGAGAAGATAACACAAGTACACTCCCATTCCTTGCTTACAATTCTGCATTAAAATTGAAACACTTTTACTTCACTCAAAAGTACAAACAAATTCCCCCCGGACGAGAAGCATAGGGGACAGAGAAAACAACATATGCTGGGTGCATAATTAGAATCTTCATCAGAGTTGACACAGAAGCTCTTAATGAAAGAAGTGGAAGAAAGAGAGAGAGAGAGAGAGTCAGGGCAGGGGGTTTTTGTAAGTAGCTTTAGTGAAATGGGTACTTCTGATCGGTTTGTCTCTTTCTTTTTTGATATAGTAATACTCTCTTTACAGATTTCTATGGAGAGGGATTCTCTTGCGTCACTTTGGTTTGCTTGCAGGGTATTAATAATGGTGAGAGAGTGAAATAAAGAGTGGGATTATTCTAATGGGAGGGTTGTTGCAGGAATAAATAGGGGGAGAGAAGCGTGGCATATGGTGTTTGAAAGTCAAGAAAGGGGTATGTAGGATTTGCTTGGAAAGCGGTGGTGTTAGTGGTTACAGTAATTACTAACTGGGGCTTAGTATGAATATGAGGTGAGGCATTGTGGGCTGTGGATTGATTGACTCGAGGGCATTTGCATTTGCATTTCCTTTCCTTTGTTGTAATTGTAACATCAATTACTAGCTTTCACTAATTTATTTGTAGTTTTCCAAAATTTCCACAGTTCTTACTTCTTACTTTTTGGTTTTTCTTTTTTCTTTATTTTTTCTAGGAAAAGCATATTTTTTTTCGCCAAGCCATGCCTATTACCAAGGCCGACTGTAGCTTGGATATGCCCATGTTCGGGATAACCAGGACAGCAAGCCAACCATACTCCCCTTCCGCAAACTGTGAGTGTGATAATCAATGAGTTCCTAAACTTGGATATAATAAAGTTTAAGAGTGTGCTGAGTTCGCTTGGGAGAACGGTTCATTCTTTTTTTTTTTTGGATATAAATAATGGGCCTAAGCCCAAGGAAAAATTACATGCGTGTTACACGAGAGAGAAACTCCAACTGAATCTGCTAACAATAAGGGCGAAAGATCACCCACAACCTCGTGAAACCATTGTACTCCTAGTGGTAATTTGTAGCTGTGATTAGCTAATCAATCCGCACAACGGTTGCCCTTTCGATATACATGATGCACCCGCATCTCCTAATTTTAAGAAAGGAGTTCTCAGATGACTGACACCATAGTATTTACCATCTGATGATGCTCACTAGAGATGAAAGAAACCACCAAAGCTGAATCGATAGACAAATTCACTCTGGAATAACAATGTAACCATGTGAGGTGCAACCTGTGATAAACTGCCCATAATTCCGCCTGCCAGGACGTGCAGAACCCCAAGTTAGAAGATATATTGAAAATATGAAGTATTATTTTAGAAGATATAAAAAATTCCATTTATCTAATTAAGCATAGTATATTATCAATCATTTTTTTTATTCTTTTCTTCTCGAACCAACTAACCAAGCACTCCCTAAATCTCGACCGCTCAATGTTACAATGTGTTGGAATATTAATTAGTTAATTACCAATAAGATATTAATCCTACATAAATAAAGATAAGTTAAACGGATGATACAATTGGCTAGATGTAAAATTTGAAAACTATTTTAATCATCCTTAATTTCATAATATCTAAAGTACTATTGTTGTTAATTCATTATTAAGTACCAACATTTAAAGTTGACATCAAAATATTTTTATAACTAAATAAAATAGATAAAAATTTACATATCAATCAAAATTAAAGAATTATCTAATTATTTGTAACTCAATTTAAAAATAACTTTAAATATTTATAAATTTTAGATCAGAAATTTCAACAACAAAAAATGAGTTACAATTTCGAGTTTCCTAATAAAGATTGAGTTAATAGATTAATTGCATTAATTAATCTTTTGCACGAGATACAAGACATTATATTCATTGGTTAGATAATAGAGAAATCAATTACACCAACAAGGTTATGAAAGTACTTATGTTAGCAATTGTAACTGCTAGATTAATTACAATACTAACTATGCAATGCAAGTTAGTTATTTGCATGTTAGTATTAGTTGCACCCTTCACTTGTAGCTGATTGCATAGGATGGAGACGAAGACCTCTAAACAAAAGAAGTTACTCAGGGTCCAATTCTGATCATCTTGGTAGCTGTTTGTAGTAACACCACTGACAGGATTAAATTTTCGGTCCTAGAGTAGAGCTATTAAAATTTGCATTGAGACCCAAAAACTATTCATATATCTGTCAACCCAATATTTTAGGAACTCGAAGATTGAATGTCATTTGGTCGAACATATTACGAAGGTTTATATGTTTCTAATGATATCACAAATCACAATTGAACTTTCACATAATATCTTATCTGGTTTTTTTATTATAAAAGTTTTGCTGTAATTTTTCATCAAGTCGTGGGAAAAGAGCTCCATTGACAATGAAAAGGTCTGGATTGTATTGACTTGGAGCAGGATTAACCTTGTCTCACTCGGTGGCCAGCAAGGTTTGTATTAAATGTAGCCTACAACTACACGTATCACTAACAGCTGCAAAAACGCCCAAGTTCCCAGCATGTTATCGAGGTTGCTTTTGTATTTCAATCAAACATGAAGTCATACTCGTCCAGAGTTTTTTGTCCGTAGTTGATCATGCTTCATGTGAACAAAACCCCAACCATGTCGTTTGAAAATAGAAATGGAATTAATTAATGAAGGAAAAATAAAAAGTAACAGTTGGGAAACAAGGGATGATCCTCAGCAAAAGACACAACTACATCGAAAGGTTACGCGGAAAGTTAATGAAAAGTTAGTAAGCTAGGGACTGTAGCTTCCAGACAAATACATTTCATATTTTGCCATAGCCAGAACCAAAAACCTTTTGCAAAGTCTAAGATGCCAACCGAAAGTTCACATGCAAGCAAATCAAGTCCAAGCAATATGTTAAAGCAGAGCAAACAATCGGGCTACACGTTAAATGGAGTTATTTAGCCAACACAATCTCGTGGATTTCAGACAATATCAAGGATATTAGTCTTTCTTTTGGAGAAGCTTTGCTCTGGAAACGTTGAATATTATGTTCTCGCCAAAGTGAATAAATGCAAACTCGCAAGACAATAGTAAAAAGAGGTCTGCTGGTGGCTAAATGTGCAGATAAAGAAGTAGTAATATCAACAACAGTCAATCTTGGATCTGTCCAAGAGCACAAAATAGAGACATATTTTCATATTGCTTTGTTAAATGGGCATTCAAAGAAAAGGTGAGAACATGTTCTCTAACTGTTGAGAATATGGGACAATGTTGGTCAATCTGCACATATGGAATGTGGTCAGCTGTGGAAAGCTTATGCTAAATGACTAACTATAAAATGAACGAAAGTCTAGGCGTTAAATGTTTGCTCCAAACCGTAGCTGCCCATGAAACAGTGGCTCGATGAAGACGTAGGTTGTCACAAATGATGCGATTGGTCAGCTTGGCAACAGGAATATCTTTCCAAAAGAAGGCATCAGATTCTTGAGGTGTAGGGGAATAGTTTGGTTGAAGGTGGCATAGGCTTCGAGGAAGATTCCAAGAGGTTCTATCAATGAAAGCTCACATCCGGGTTTTGAGTGGGAACAAAGAGGAAGCTCTAAAGATATTTAACTGATAATTAAGGGCCCCCGACTTGACTAATTATCGTACTATAAAGAAGCCAATCAACTATCTTTAATAATACAAGAAGTCTCTTGCTGAACTTCATCCTTTAACTTCAAAAGCTGGTTGTGAAATAAAGAATGTGATGTTTTCAA
>JANZXV010000002.1:29776772-29788129 GCA_027576455.1 Erythroxylum roigii
ATTGCCGAACCTGACATTCAGGTTCAGGTTCAGGTTATTTATGAACGGGTCAGGTTACCCTACCATGAACACCCCTATCCTTTTGCACACTTGGCTTCTCCAATTGCTTGTCACTCCTAAGTGTGATCGCCTTAAGTTATTCCTTTGGATTGGTCTCGGTATTGCTTGGTAAGCTTCCTGCATTCCTAGAAGATAAAGCATTAGCAAGTTGACCTACCTGCAACTCCAAGTTGTGGATGGGTGAAGCGTGGTTCTTCGCAATCTAGTCAAACTTTGTCTCCATTCTCTTCTTGTCTTCTTTGACCTTTCTCTTAGCTTGACCTTTCTCTAAAGACCCAAATCGGTCTTGCTAATACCCTAGAGGTCTTTGTGCTCTCATTTAGCCACCTGCATTGTTAGTATTCCATGACAATTTTGGGTGGTTTTTCCACCCAAGATTGTAAGTGTTAGAGTACAGATTGTTACCTCTTTGCGACTAGTCCAAGTAATTTACTTGTCATGTACCACTAGCTCCCAGCAAGAAGCATTCAACTGTGACAGTTTTTCTGCCAACATAACTCACATTGTAATTGCATGGTCTTGACTGTGGATGAAGAAGCTCCTTGCATGTTGCTCAACTACTTGGTGAGGACAGTAATTTGTGCTTGCAAGGTTGTTATTGAGTCAATTGGAATCATCCCTTTTTGCTCCTTAGACCCTTGTCTACTCCATTCATTTGACCACATGCAACTATTGCTTGCCAACTCTTCCAAAAGATCATAAGCTGCATCAATATTTTTCCTCATCAAATACCCTCCAATAGCTGCATCTATGGTTCCCCTTGTGCTCTAATTCATACCATTGTAGAATGTCTACAAAAGGAACTCCCTTAGAAGGTTGTAGTGGGGGTAACTCCTTTGTAATTCCTTAAACCTCTCCTAGGCTTCATGTAACGACTCCTCGTCACTTTGTTGAAAGTTTGTGATCCCTTTGATGATTCTTGTTGTCTTATTAAGAGGAAGTACTAAGCTAAGAAAGCTTAGGCTAGCTGCTCCTAAGTAGTGATTTGCCCTTATTTGAGTGAGTTATACTATGCCTTTGCCTGATCCCTCACGGTAAAAGGAAACAATCTTAACCTTACAGCATCATTAGACATCCCATTAAACCTGAAGGTGTCACAGATCTCTGAGAAATTAGCAAGATGTGCGTTGGGATCTTCATTTGACAACCCATAAAACTACACACTACTCTGAAGTATGTTGAGGAGTGCCAGTTTAATCTCAAAGTTATTGGCTTGAACCACAGGCCTTGCAACTCCTTGAGGACTGAAACTTGGCCTCATAAAGTCCATCAATGTCCTCTCAGCTCCTCCTTGCTCTCTTTATGCCATATTCCTTTGTATTCTGTGTTGACATTTAGCTCTTCTCAGTTCTCTTTCATGCCTTGTAATGTCTGAAAACTCTTCTTCACTAGGCTCGTTGACTTTCTCGTGCTCCTTATATTTATGCACCTGCAATTATGCAAGGAAGGGTATCAAACACTCTTAAATCAAAGTCACCAAAACAAAACAATACCCAGCAACGGTACCAAAAACTTGTTGAATGAAAAAAAAACTACTTATTTTATGCTAAAAATCATAAGTATACGGGTCGTTACCTGTAGTAAAAAGAGGATATTGTCCCACAGAGATATTGCTTAGACACCACTTAATTCAGTTTGTGTTTTGTTTAAGACTCAAATTCAAATAATAAAAATTAAAAAATAAACTAAATTAAACAAACTAGCAATGAACAAATAATATAACAAAAGTGTAGAAATTTTAATTTCAAGATTAAAGATTATAGATCACTTTTTCCTTATCTTATCTCCCTCCTACCTTGTTGATTGAAATATGCCTTACCTATGATGTCCGAATGTTTTAAATGGGATTGACTATACATTCTCTCAATCTACAAAATCAGTCCACTAATTTAACTAGTTATGAAGCTATCCTATGGGTAATCAACTAATTAGTTAAGATCTCTCTCTAACTAATCAATTAACTTGATAAATGTAGGTCTGTAGGGTGCTAACTCTCATTGTATAGCCCAACACAATTTACCCAACTCAATTTCTTAATATATTGTAAGGTTTAAGCACAATATTTATCAAAAGCATTCATTCATTCAAAATAACAAAGTAGGAGCTCAACAAGTATTTTAAAAATAATCTCTACAATAAATTCAGTCACTCATAATAAGAACAAGTTCAACCATATCTATATTCTCTACATTACAAAACATACTAAAAAAACAAAAACAAAACAAATACAATGGTAGTTTTCTTCCCTTATTGTATTTGAAAATTTGGAAAATGGAATCTTGATGGAAGCTCTTAACTATCAGTCTCGATTCCCACCTTTTGCACCTCGAAGCCTATGACTTTGTTTGAATAGTCAAAAAAAAGTGTATAATGGATGCCCAATATGTGTATGTGTTTTAGTCACCTAGGGTCAGGGTTCGAAAAGATCGAAAAGTCCCTTGAAAACTTGAGTCTAGATGTTTCCCCATGTTTCTCCCAACGTTGGCCACAATCGTGGCCTATACGACATGATCGTGGCCCTTGAGTCAACTCTTTGTTATGATTGTGGCATGCATCCCATGATAGTAGGCCAATCTTGGTGCTACTGTCACGATCGTGAGCCTATGTTTTGGTTCAAGTCTCCTCCGAAACTTCTTCATCCTTCGATATTAGCCTTGAAACACTAGAAAACTCATCAAAATATCTCAAAAACATAATATTTAAGCTTAAAAGCTTGTAATAACCCATAAAACACTTAAAACAAAAATAATTAACAAACTAACACAATTTTAACCTAAACATATACTAAATGATCAAATTAACAGCTAAACACATATCAAACTATGCCTAAAACACAATGCAATTTACATGTATCAGTAGATTGTCAAAGATTCTTCCTTACAACTGCCAACACGATTACAACACCGCTAGCTTCAACATGAATGCACTAATCGACTTTAGCAATAATGACAAGGTCAAGTTCTACTTTTATTAAAGCCAAGTTTTGTCAAGAATTATCTTATGCAAAGAAGAGAGAATTCTAAGGTTGAAAACATTATGATTAAACAGTTATATCAATATGATTAAGTAACTACATCACTAATGATGAATGATTGTATCAATATAATTTTGTTTTGCACCACTTAAATCGAGACTTGTATCATTGTAGCTTCATAGTTTCATCAATATTAGACAACAATTACAACTAAGATTTTCATCTCTATGATTAAGAAGTTGGATTAGTTACTTATAATAAATAATTATTTTAGTTTCAAAATTATATTAGGTGTGATAAAATCTTTTTAAATTTTTTATATAAAGATATGCTTTCAGTCTTAAAATCATGTATTTTTTCAATTTTTGTTTAATTAACAATATATACTTATTTTATCAACTCTTTGAAAAAATTTAACTTTTTTTATCTTTCTATTCAATTTAACATTAGTAAATTTTATTTTTATAATGAATAATGTTTTTTGTAATTCTTTTACGGATATAAAATAATATAAATGGAGTAAAAATTGAAAATAAAAATATCTTCTCAATTTAGGAGTGCATTTTTTGTTTTTTTAGTCTTTCTAAAAAGTTTCATGACTTTACTTTAAGGACAATTAAGCTTATAGTTTGTGAATAATACTTTTATTTTTGAGTAAAAGATTGGACCACCTCTTCTAAATAGGAAAATTTGAAAAAAAAAACTCTTTTTAGTTTAGAATTCTAAAAAAAACTCTTATTTCATATTCACCAAGAAAACCTCCTTATATTGGACTTCCATTAAAGAAATTAAAAGACCTTGTGACATGGCAATGTTAATCCATGTGGACCAATTAAAACAGAATGACGTAGTCTAAATATGCCACGTGTACCAATTGTCTAGCCTAAAAGCTTAACCCATCCTAACTGACCTAACCTGCCCTCTTAACTTATTTAGCCCACCCATCTGTTTCCCCTAATCCCTAAGCTAAACATATGAACCACATAAAATCTTTAACAATTTTAGGTGATAGCAAGGGGTGTAGGTGGAAGAGACGACGACACAAATGGTAGGGACATAGGACGTGGTGGAGACGACAAGCATTATCAGAGACGACAGGCAGTGTTAGAGACAACAGACAACAGATCAGTTAATAGTTTGGGTAATTTTTTTCTGTGAGTTTAATCATTAGGAAAGGGTTGAATAATTAAGTTATTTTGAAAATAGGGTATGTCTCTACAGAATCGTTTCATAAGGTAAAAAGTTGTTAAGGTGGTCATGGGAAAAAGATTTAAGGCCTGATATTTATAGTTATAGTATTTTGATTAATAGGCTAGTGAAAAGTGGTTGTATGATGAATGCATTAAATTTGTTTGATGAAATGTGGTATCTGATGTACCATGTTATAATGTGACGATTTATGCATTTTATAAAAGAAGGGAATACGCTGAGTGGAAGGAGATGTGGGAGAGGTTAGTAGAAGAGAGGAATATGTTTACTCAAATGTGATTACATATAATGTGATGATCAATGAGTTTAAGGATATAGGCATGTAAGTTGTGGAAAGCAAGATTTCAAAAGCTTTAAGGATATGAGCATCTGATAAGTTGATGAAGGTTAATGTATGAATCATAATTCATTATTGAAAAGTCCTAATTGAAGAGGTAACCTATGTAGTTGAACAAAAAGACGATGAATTAGAATGTACTTGTTTTCCATTTGTCAGTAGGCTCTCTATAAGTTAGTGAGTTAGGGAAACATCAATTTTATTTATTCCTTTATGATTGTATACTGGCTTTGTTATTAGTTGTTGTATTGACACTACAAGAAAAAATCTTACTATGTATTTATTTGATATAGATGTAAGTCACACAATGCTTTGATCAGTACTTCTGGTTTTTACTTAGTCATATTTTAATTTCTGTCACTATCTCACTCTCAAACATTTACTTTGTGTTGATCTCTAATAGGTGTAGATTAGCATATGTTTTTCTAGGTGTTTAAGTTTGTTTTTAAGTGTTTCCTAGATGATTTTCTAGTGTATAGGCTTAAAGTTATCTTATTGTTAGTGTTTGTATGTATTCTAAGTGTTTTTTTATTTAGAGCAAAATTTTAATCTTAATTTTATGTTTCAAGAAGTATTTGATGTGTTTGTGAGTGTATGGAAATAGGAATGTGAAGAAAAGAGGAGATTTTGGATGCATGCAGGCATGGCATGATCATGCACTAAGCACAATCATGACATGCGAAGTTAAGGAATGTTGCATGGCTCTTTATTATAATCGTGAAAGAGAAGGATAATTCACACAGGTCACGAATGTACATGGTGTTTCTAGGTGTGAGACTTTTTTATGTTTTGAGGGCTCGGGCTATTTTTGGAACCAAATAAAATAAGGAAACCCTAGAAGCAACCCTAGAAGCCTCAAGCATTATAAAAGAACATGAAAAGCACCAAAAAGAGGTAGCAACCACCACATCAAAGCAGATCAAAAGTAGACATCCAAGAAAGTTTTAGAGAAATTCCACCATTCCAGATCAAGACTTCAATAAATTTTTAGTCTTTTCCCTTTATTTCTTTCATAATTTTGTATCTGTATTTGGATTTTTAAGATGTTAATATGATTATGGATTTTTAAATCCATATTAGGGATTATTCTTGAATTATTTTGTTGAACTTTATCTTTGTTGAATTCAGTACATATATCAATGTTTATGATAATTATTGTGCATATACTTGTTGATAAATCGAGAGACTTAATCAAGTTATTAGTGTTAAGGTGTGCAATAAGTTTTGATAACCTAATAGACCCATAATTATTGTACTAACAAACAATTGAAGAGAGCTTGATTATGAAATTAATTATCCATAGAATTGCTTCAAATCTAATTGAATAAGTTGGAAATGGTTTTGTGAATTGAAAGATTACAACTCCATAGTTATTGAATTCAATTGTAATTACTTGAATTTAGTTACTTATTTTAATTTACATAAAATTTTGATACCTTAGAAAAAGTTCTTTTCAAGTTATTTAGGTATCTAAATAATCCTTATGGGAACATATTCATGAGGTATTGAGAGTTTTATTATTATAAACCTTGTTAACAATTCCTATAAGCTTAACAATTGATTATTGCCTACATCAATACATTAGTTATTAGTAAATAATCTTGTTTTTGATAAGTACATTAGTTATTTAGTTTGAATCATTTTATATTTTATATTATTTAAGCTTGAACATGCGACTACTTGCATTATTTTATATTATTTAGCTTGAATCCTCTCACCTTCTTGCATTGTATTAAGTTATCCTCACAATTAAAGAAATGAAAATGTCAAGTTTGTTTAATAATGCATTCTAGAAATCAATGACAAATTAAAAAATCAACAAGAAGAATTATTGTTGAGGATTTTCATCTTTATTATAATTATCGAGTGTTAGTTAACAATGTACTTGTTATAAGAAATACATTTACGCTATTAATATATAGATTAATATTAAATATTTTTGCATGTTAATGTATTAGTATTGTCTTTATTGTCTTTATCACCAACTATGGTAAACACCTACAAGCGTATAGGAAGTAAGATTGTAAATAATGGACAAAACCTTAACAAGTTGGACAAGTATAACATAAAGTAAATAACTACAATTTCCATATATAAACATTCAAATAATATACACCATAATTCACCATTTGAATATGATCTGCATACAAAAGTAGATATCCAAAATAAATATCATAAATAGGAAAAAAAAGACTTAGCCTCCAAATACATGAGCATCCAAAATATAAAATAACTCCATATATGTAAATATATCCATATCCAAAATAAGCTCCATATATATGGGTAGCTAGTCTCAATATGCTCTACGTACCAAAAAAAAAGTTAGTTTCTTCTTCTTCCTCTCTTTATCAACTCTACCGATTCTTGTGTTAATTGGCTAGTTTGATTGTCATGTATTCGATGGGAACATGTTCTTAAATTATGACCATATTGCTCACATATTTTGCATGACATCTGAAGTCCTTTATGAGTAGCTTTACGTGGCTTCTATTCCTCTCTTACATATTTTCCATGACATTTGAAGTCCTTTTTGAGTAGCTTTTTATGACTTCTATTCCTCTCTTACTTCTTTTCTCCTTGCATTTTTTTTCTTTTATCCCTTCTTACGTATTTTGGTGGAAGGATTTCAAAACCTTAAAACTCAATAGGCGTCAGCCACAAATCTGTACGAGGAATTGGAAAAATATGATATTCATAAGCAAATTCAAAATTTTCTTTACTATACAACAAGTCCATGTAATCTTTTAGCTTGCCACTGTCGTATCTGATTACAACACAAGCATATTGACAAGGAATTCCACTTAAATCCCACTTTCTGTATGTGCAAGTCCTATTGCCAAATCAATAACATGTTGGTCAAATTTCATATGCTCCACTTTAAACAATCTCCTACCACTAAAGTATGGAATATAGTTACTAGAAAGTTATTTAAACTTCTCCAAGGTTTTTTGGATCCTGGGATAAATAGATCCTTTAACTTTCTCCATCCCCTCCTTTTTCTTGTTAAATCTCTTTATCATTTCTCTCTAACTTTTTCTTGTTTGTCCCTAACATTGAAGCTTTCACAATGATTGTTCAATAACATGTCATATTTAATCTCTACACTATAAGTGTGCCTTCACCACCTGTGGGTTGGTTTCTTGTCCAACCAGTCATAGATCAACTTGTCAATACCATTTAATTGTTTGATATACCTATTTAAGGAAAAGAAAAGGGCTTCGGTATGAATTAAATAACCATATATATTGAAGTTCAAATGCTATCCAAACTTAAAAAATCATATACCTTTCAAATTTACTAAAGTTATATGCTATAGTTGCACTCCACATTATATTCTGTACAAACTTTGCAGTCTTAAATTTAGCTTAAAGGTTAGCATATATATGTCTTACACAATATCTATGTTCAACAACATATGTTCCAAACCTTGTTTCCAATAATGAACAACGTATGTTAACAATCAAGGAATGTTTATAAGATTAAAACAAAAAAACAAAAAACAAAATTTTACCTTTTGTCAATAAAAAATGAAACCCAATTACAGTCTTGATGTTGTCTGATGTCTTATTGTAAATATTCAAGAAACAATTTTCATGATACTTGACTCTTAATTATAACCACAACTAATGTGATCGAAAACATATTGTTATTTGCATCCAATCCAATAGTCAAAATCAATTACTCTCTATGCTTTCCCTTCAAGTGATAACCATTAACACATGTCACAGGCTTACAACTAGCTAAGAATTACTACAAGCATCTAAGCATATATACATATATGGAGTCAAATGTATCTTGTGGGTACTTGATTATGAAAGAACTACCCAAATTTTCCTTTATAACTCCTCAAATCCTAAAATTGCTTTCACCTACCAAAAGTTCCAATACAATGTTCCTTGTTGTATATGTCTTTTTTTTTATCTATAATCTCAACATTAAAGTCCCTTAAAATTACACCTTTAAGCCCTGTAACATCCCATATAGGACAATCTCCAAAATATGAGAGATATTTCTTTACAATCTATAATACCTTACATTTTTTATTTTGGTATTCTCTACCACACTCATGGTTGGATAGAAATGTTGTCCTATAATATGTTAGATAAGCATGTTACTCTACAACTCTCATTCTTGAAATATAGATAATCAAAACCTTATTAACAACATATTGCATTAGAACTTGCCTAAACACTTTCATCGAATTAAATAATATACTAATCATTACATTCTAGAAACTTAGGCCTTCTTCTCCCTTCATCATCTGAATTGTCATCCACACTCCCAAACTTATCAAAATCTTCATATACTGAATCTGTATCTATATTTGGTATGTTATTTGGTGTGCATCTTCTACACCACTATAAACAGCCTCTTCATCATCTTCCTCTTCAAATATATCATAAAAATCAACTAAACTATAATCATCAAAGTTATTAACTTCTTCTTCCTCGCCCTCATATGTTGGCTCATCAAATTCACAAACTTCTTCTTCCTCACCCTCATTTTTATCATGTTGTCTTCCCTCCCTAGAAGTAGGTTGATCAACCTTCACGACCTCATAATCAACTTTTTCACCATTTTCTAAACATCCTATCTTATCTCTCAATAAGGGATACACAACACTATCCAAAAAAAATCCATAATCTCACAGCCTTTTTTAATTACATTAATCATGATGAGTAAGTCATTCTCACTTCTTAATTCTCTAATGCCATTCTCAAAAGAGTCATAAGGAAATTTGTAACTAAAAGCTCTAACCCCTCTATAGCTCAAGTCCTTTGTTGTGTATATGAATTGCATCATGGTCAAATGATCTAGCTCTACTAAAAAATTATACATTTCTCATCCTTCATAGTGTATGGTTAGGGTAAATTTGACCGTGCCAAAACTGAAACTCAACATTAGGGTCTGGCACATTAGAAAGAAAAATAAACAAACAAAATTAGTTATGAAGTATTTAATTAATGAACTTTTCAAATTCCAAGAAATATAACTTGTGTAACTTTTATAATTTTTTAACTTCAGCTCTTCTAAGATTCATTTCCCTAAGGTTTGACTTTATTCCTTAAATCGCAAGCATCATTGTTATAAAATATTAATGGAAGTGCCTATGTACATAAAAATATTTTATGAAGTTTGAAACAATGAAAGAGTCTACATACTTAAACATATGAAGCTTGAAATAATGGAAGAGCCAACATACACAAAAATATCATCTAAATGAAAGTAAGCTTTAAATTTTACAAAATTTTATATAAGTACTACTAACATTCAAAACATGTTACAATACATAAGAGTGAAAGACAATTAAATAATGTAAGACATGATCAACCTGCTAAGAAAAACCTAACAAACAGGTCAGTTTGTAGATATTTAGTGTCTCATTAACCATTAGTCTAGTTTCATACTTAGGACCAATTTATATCGAATTATGCTGACAGGATCAAAGTCAAAATTGGTGAAATAGTATAAGTCAAAGGACTTGGGACTTGGTTGATATGGAAACCTGACATAATTATATTTAAGAATCTAGCTACAACTCCTCAAGCATATATACAAGTATGTAACATGATATAATATGTAAGAGTGAAAGATAAGATCTATTTCATGATATACATAAAAAGAAATAATTAAGAAAACAAGACATGCAAATAGATGTCAAAAAATATTCAAATTGTAATTTCGCTATATAGGAACTACTTAGCCTATTAAGATATATAAAATGCAAGAAAATTTATAGTGAAGAGTGTAAATATTCACCAGACTATCACTAAGAAGATATGATGGATGACTAAAGCTTCCAGTGCCAACACAACTTAACTTGGCCATAGTAAATAAGAACATAGTGAGACACTAAATGATCTCAACATGAACATAATAATTTCAATTTCATGACTTTTTGTAGCTCCTCCATAACCATCCAAATCCCAAATCATCCCCTCGAATCCCTTATAAGCAAAGACTCTCTAATCCTAAGTCTGTATTGAGCTCATCAACTAAAAGCAAATCATATTCACTATTGGCATTCATCTCGTGGTTACTTAACTGCTATTATTACTCATATAGATAGAAAGCTCCTTCAAACACGAAAAACACAACCCAACCCAAAAAGAAAGGCCTTGAAAGAGAGATAGTAAGAGAAGCGAGAATGGTTGATGAATTTGACAGAGAAAGCAAAAATTATGGCAATGAACTAATCACATGAAGAAATTATTATTTGGAAGAAAAGGGACAAAGAATTACCTCTGTGTCTATCGCTTGTCTCCCTGTACATGCCATCTCCAACATCCCCTGTCGTCTCCACCACTGCCAACGTCCCCACAGCTTGCGTCATCGCCACTCCCACCTACGCCCCTCGTTACTATCTAGAATCGTCAAAGATTGTATATCGTTCTTTTGTTAGTTTAGGGATTTGAGGAAATTGACTTAGGCCCTGTTTGGTTGGGGGGTTAGGAAGGGGATGGAACATAACACACTTTCATCGTTTGTTTGAGGGTTTCATAATGGAATAAAATGGAATATGATGGAAGTGAAGGCTTTCATGTTACATTCCATTCCATCCTAAACAATGAAAATAAAAAACCTCCGATTCGGTGGGTTTAGAATGGAATGTAAATTAATAAATACATACTACCTAATATACCCTCAATAATTCTTCTTAATACCAACTCTGACCAAATCATAATATTAATATATTAAATAGAATATAATAATATTTAATATAATAAATTTTAGTAAATAATTAATAATAATATTTTTATAATATTAATCATAAAT